>PITA01000374.1:0-177609 GCA_004023965.1 Spilogale gracilis | reverse complement strand
GAACCTCTATGGACTATTCACAGGGACATCCATTCAGGTTGACATCGATTCATCAGTCAATTCTATTTGACTTCAATTAGTGACATCAGTCTAGTACTATTTTTTTTTCAACTGCTGCTTCTTCTTCATGAAGGCATAATTTTTAAAAAAGGAGTTAGATGTCTTGATAAAGTCTATGATATTTCCTGGTCTACCAGTCTAGTAAACTTTTAATACAATTTTTAAAGTGTGTTTGGCATAATTTCTTCTTAGTGGATTCACGCTGGATATCAGTGATCAGTGTTAATTGCTCTTAAACCATCAGTTTAATAACATATTCTAGGAACCTTTCAGTTTAATATGTCAGAGTAAGGACATCTTTTTTTCCTTCTCCTTTCTGGAACCAAGTAAAAACTATAAGGAAAATGGGAGAAATTCAAACTCCAGTTTTGAGGAAATGTGAAAGCATTTTTAACACTGATCCCAAAAAATAAGGACTCCCAAAGGCAGTAAAAATCGGATCAGGGTGAAGAAGATGCTGAGGATGCCTCTTATTCTGGAATTCAGGCCAAGAACAGAGTCCTAAAAGATGGGTGGCATGACCTGAGTGAGGAAACAAATGAATCCCATTTTGAAATAAAATCAATCTTCAGACTGGTAGTGAGAACTGGTAGTGAATGTCCTGAAACATAGTTTGACCACCATATATGGCAGAGGAGGTGGAGACTAGAAAAATTAAAGGATATAATGCTGCACACACATGTATACAAATACAAATACACACAGATACCTCTGCAGCATACACAGAAGACTTTCCTATAAGCAAGGAAAACTTTTTGGTACTTAGAAACAGAATCAAAACTACAAGGAGGAGTATTCCCAAGAATTTTATAGATAACAGATGATGCTCAAATTAATTAGTCTCAACTACTCACTACTATCCTACTCATTCTCAGTCCCTTCCCAAAAATGATACTGTCACACATAGCGGGTCTAGTAAAGATATCCTCTCATACAACTTCAAGTAATAACTGAAAACAAAAAACTATGGTACTGATGGAAATTATGTTGTAAAAAGGGGGGGAATGACTGGTAAAGAATTGTGGAAGAAAATGAAAAAGCAAACATAAAACACATAAAAAATAAGTTAACAAAGATTATAAAATTAATATAAGGAAAAATAACACTGCCAAAAAATGAAGATGAATAGACACTGGTAAAAATGATCAGAGACATGGAAAACAGGCTTGAGAAAAATGAGAAGAAGAGAACTGAACACAGATACATTTTAGGAAAGCTTTCTTAGAGCTTTCCTAAAACAAAGACAAGTGTGAATCTATAGGCTTCTTCTCAAACTATTCTAAAAAATAGAAATGGAAGGGAAACTTCCAAATTCATTCCATGAGGCCAACATTACCCTGATTCCAAAACCAGATGAAGACTCCATTAAAAAAGAAAACTGCAAGTCAATATCCCAGATGAAGATGGATGCAAAACTTCTCAACAAAATACTAGCAAATAAAATCCAACAGTACATTAAAAGGATCATTCACCATGATCAAGTGGGATTTATTCTGGTGCTATTAGGGTGGTTTAATATTTGCAAACCAATCAATGTGATTCAACACATTAATAAAAGAAAAATAAGTACCATATATTCTTCTCAATAGATGCAAAAAAAGCATTTGATGAAGTACATCAATTCATGATAAAAGTCCTAAACAAAGTAGAGATAGAGGGAACATACCTCAACATTAATAAAGGCCACATATGAAAAATCCACAGTGAACAACATCCTCAATGGCAAAAAACTGAGAGCTTTTTCTCTATGGTCAGGAACAAGACAGCTCTCACCACTGTTATTTAACATATTACTGGAAGTCCTCGCCTCAGCCTTCAGACAACAAAAAGAAATAAACCCAAAGACCCCACTAAAAATATCACTAGAGCTGATACAAGAATTCAGTAAAGATGTAGGATACAAAATCAATATATAAAATCTGTTGCACTTCTATACACCAATAATGAAGCAGCAGAAAGAAATCAAGGAATTGATCCCATTTACAATTATATCCAAAACCTAGGAATAAACTTAACTGAAGAGGTAAAAGAGCTGTACTCTGAGAACTGTAAGACACTGATGAAAAAAACTGAAGATGACACCTTAATTTGATGATCCTAAATTTTGTATGGAACTGCAAAAGACCCTGAAAAGCCAAAGCAATCTTGAAAAATAAAAGCAAATCTAGAGGCATCACAATTCCAGATTTCAAGTTATATTAACAAAGCTCTGGTGATCAAGACAGTATGGTACTGGCAAAAAAAAAAGAAAGAAAGAAAGAAAGAAGGAAAAAAAAAGAAAAAAGAAACAGATTAGTGGAACAGAATGAACCCACAACTATATGGTTAGTTAACCTTTGACAAAGCAGGAAAGAATATCCAATGGAGGGCACCTGGGTGGCTCAGTGGGTTAAAGCCTCTGCCTTCAACTCAGATCATGATCTCAGGGTCCTGGGATTGAGGCCCGCATTGGGCTCTCTGCTCAGCAGGGAGCCTGCTTCCTCCTCTCTCTTTGCCTCCTCTCTGCCTACTTGTGATCTCTTTCTGTCAAATAAATAAATAAAACTTTAAAAAAGTATTAAAAAAGAATATCCAATGGAAAAAAGATAATCTCTTCAAAAAATAGTTTTAGGAAAATTGGACGACAACATGCAAAGAAATGAATCTGAACCACTTTATTACACCATAAAAAAATGAACTCAAAATGGATGAAAGACCTAAGGGTGAGACAGGAAATCATCAAACTCCTAGAGAACGCAGGCAGCAACCTCCTTGATCTAGGCCATAGCAACTTCTTACTAAATATGTCTCCTGAGGCAAAGGAAACAAAAGCAAAAATGAACTATTGGGACTTCATCAAAATAACTTCTGTACAGCAAAGGAAACACAACTAAAAGGCAGCCTACAGAAAAGGAGAAGATATTTGAAAATGACATATCTGATAATAGGCTAGTATCCAAAATTTATACAGAACTTATGAAACCCAACATCCCAAAAACAAAAAATCCAGGTAAGAAAGGGGCGAAGACATGAATAGACACTTTTCCAAAGAAGACATCCAGATGACTAATAGACACATGAAAAGATGCTCAACATCACTCATCATCAGGGAAATACAATCAAAACCACAATGAGATGCCACCTGACACATCTCAGAATAGCTAAGATTAACAAAGTAGGAAACAACAGATGTTGGGGAAGATGGAGAGAAAGGGGAACCCTTTCACACTATTCACTGGAATGCAAACTGGTGCAGCCACTATGGAAAACAGCAAGAGGTACCTCAAAAAGTTAAAAATAGAAATACATTATGATCCAGGAACTGCACTACTAGGTATTTATGCAAAATATATAAAAATACTGATTATAAGGTATACATGCCCCCCAATATTTATAGTAGCAATGTCCACAATTGCTAAATTATGGAATGAGCCCAAATTTCCACCAACTTATAAATGGATAAAGAAGTGGTATATACACACAATGGAATATTACTGAGCCATAAAAATAACAAAATCTTGATATTTGCAATGATGTAGATGCAGCTGGAAAGTATTACGCTAAACAAAATAAGTCAATAGAGAAAGACAATTATCATACGGTTTCACTCATGTGCAGAATTTAAGAAACAAACTAGAGGATCACAGGGGAAGGGAGGGAAAAATAAAATAAGACAAAATCTGAGAGGGAGACAAACCATGAGACTCTGAACTAAGGAAACAAACTGAGGGTTGCGGGAGGGGAGGAGGGTAGGGATGGGGTAACTGAGTGGTGGGCATTAAGGAGGGCACATGATATAATGAACACGGAATGTTATATGCAACAAATGAATAACTGAACTCTACATTAGAAATTAATGATATACTGTATGTTAAATAATTGAATTTAAATAAAATAAGCTTAAAAAAGAAGTTGTGATATATATAATGGAATATTCCTGAGCCATAAAAAGAACAAAATCTTGACATTTGCAATGACATAATTGGAGCTGGAGAGCATTATGCTAAGTGAAATATGTCAGTCAGAAAAAGACAAATACCATGATTTAACTCATGTGTAAATGTAAGAAACAAAACAAATGAACACAGGGTGGGGAAGAGAGGCAAATCATAAAACAGATTCTTAACTATAGAGAACAGATTGATGGTTACTGGAGGGGAGGTGGGTGGGAGGTTGGTTAGATGGGTGATAAGCATTAAGGAGGGCATTTGTTGTGATGAGCACTGGGTGTTGTATGTAAGTGACTAACTGATGAATCACTACATTGTACACCCGAAACTAATATTACACTGTAGTTAATTAACTGAAATTTAAATAAAAAATTGGGAAAAAACCTGCATGGTGTCCTAGGAAAAAATTCATACAGATAGATCAAGATATATCTTGATAGATATTGCAGCTGGAATTCGGTAGATAGGTAGCAAGAATTTGTAAATAAAAGATACATTTGTATGGGCTTCTAGGCCATAAAATCAGGTCCTCTACTGTGTAAGAGATTCTCAGGCTGGTTTTAAATTTCTTCATAACAGGGGCTCCTGGGTGACTCAGTTGGTTAAGCATCTGGCTTTGGCTCTGGTCAAGATCTCAAGGTTCTGGTATTGAGCCATGTATCAGGCTCTGTGCTCAGTGGGGAGCCTGCTTCTCCCTCTCCCTCTGCCCCTCCCCATGATCTCTCTCTCTCAAATAAATAAATATAATCTTTAAAAAAATTCTTCATAGCAACAATCAGTGATAGACTTGAGTATAGCAATCAATGTCTACATGGACATCAAAGAAAGAATGGGACCCATGAATTATACATGCACAACTACAATTCAAGTATAAACAATTGACAGATAATTTTATACATGCAATATAGTAGGAAATTTTGTACCCTTGAGCCTTAAAAAAATCTTCTAGATGATAACCTTGAGGTAACTAAGCAATGAATGGAAAAATGGGCTATCTTCTCAAAATAGTCCTTTTATCCATTTAAATGTGGAAATATGAATAATTGACCACGGGCATTATGGCTGCATAAAAGCATGTAAATGCTGTAAGCCTTGACAATGCAATAATAGTTTGACAATGCAGAAATAACATAACAAACAAAAGTTAGGAAATAACAAGGACAGAGAAGGTGAGAGGTAAGATAAGTATACTAATTTTCCTGTTTTATAGTGTGTGAGGGGTCAATAGACCTTGTTCATAGATGACAGACCAAGTATTAGATGGATCAGTATATTGTAAAGATACAACTACACTAGGTAACAACTACACTAAGTATAATAATAAAATCAACCCAAAATTTCCTATGATAGAGTAGATACAGTTAGTAGAAATATGCTTGTTTCTTCATAATTTATAGCAAGGACTTAATAAATTCTATCTAAATAGTGAAAATCTATTCTAAAATTTTGCCAACTCACCAGTCTGTATTCTATGAAATATACCTTTTACTCCAGTTTGAAAAATCTTCATTATCTTTTCTCTTCTCCATGATTCTTCATAGTACTGGAATGGTTCTGGGACCACATCTGCCAGCTCTTTTTAGCATCTTTGGATAGTCTTCATCTAGATCTAGAGATCTGAACTCTTTTAAAGCAGCCAAGGACAATAATCTTGATTTCACAGTATTTACGTTTTATTCCTACCAATTCTAGTTGGTTTATTGGCTTTTTTCCCTCTTTCCCATCTCTCCACCATCCAACTAACATTTATTTAGCTTTTACTATGAATCAGGTGTTGTGCAAGAATATTGGCTAGTTAGAAAGATGATGAAGACAAGCCCCTGCCCTCAAAATGTTCAGTCTAAAGAGAAGGCAGATAAAAACTCTAATACAAATATGGGATTTTAATAGTAGGAGCACTTTCTTCCTACCACAAGAAAAGCTAAAACTATCTGGATGATTCTTGGATAGGTTCGATGGAGAAAATAGCATTTAATCTGTGTCTTGAAGAATGAGTTAGGGGGAAAAAGAATGAGTAGATCTTCACCAGGCAGGAAAAAAAGAAAAGAACAGTCTAGGTAGAGCATAAAAAATTAAGGAGAGACTCAGAAGGAATAATGATCACTTTAGTTTGAATGTAGTAGGATTATACTAAAAAGTGAAGGGCAGAGTTGTGAAGGACAGACTGTGAACTTTTCTGGGGGGCTTTAAAGTATAATGTTTTCTCCATGATTCTAGCAGTATCATACTTAGGGTCAGTCCCTCATCACAAGATATTAACCCTCCATGATACCAACCCTCTTTTCTTTGCCCCCAGCAAACACTCCACATGGCCAAGAAGCACTCCAGTTGAGAATTGGATTGATGACCCCAGTGAATAGCACACAGCCTTGGCCAGTTCCCACAGGCTGCAGGCTGCCCACTCCTGGTTCCAATACAGTTCTCTCAGGGAGTGCTTCCCAGCCCCCACACTTTCTGTAGCTCACCTTCATCTCCAGGGCCTCTGGCACCTTTTTGCCTTCCCAAGCCCAGCTCCGCTTGGTGAAGTAGTTAACAGTGGCAAATTCAATCAGCGCAGAAAATACAAAGGCATAACAGACGGCTATGAACCAATCCATGGCCGTCGCGTATGCCACTTTAGGTAAGGAGTTTCTGGCACTGATACTCAAAGTGGTCATGGTGAGAACAGTGGTGACACCTGGGGAGAGAGAAGATGAGAACAAAGTTGCCACTGGAAGACATTTAGACCACATATGATGAGATCACCAAGTATATGTATGATGAATGAAACTGCTCAACCCATGTAACACTGCAATATCTGTGTTCCCATCAGAGTGAAGAATGCACTTTTCTTAGAGTAACTATACTATCATTATATTAGTTCTTGTTCTCTTCTTTTCTCCAACACTAACAATTGTCTATTCTGTGCCATACAGTTAGGTCCTAGGGCTACAAAGACCAAAACATTTCAGACTACAGCCTTCAAAACAAGCTTTCATTTTCCCCAGGTGACAATTAGAATTAATCATACTTCATGTACCTGCTGAAATTAGACACTACCACAAAGGGAAAGCTTTTTGTTAATTCATTGTCATTCAGGCTTAATCCTGTTCCAGAAAGTACATTACTGAATATGACCCAGTCACCCATTTTTTCTTTAAGATTTATTTATTTATTTATTTGACAGAGAGAACACAGCCAGAGAGGGAACACAAGCAGGGGGAGTGAGAGAGGGAGAAGCAGGCTTCCCGCCGAGCAGGGAACCCGATGTGGGGCTCGATCCCAGGTCTCCGGGATCATGACCTGAGCCGAAGGCAGTCGCTTAACCAACTGAGCCACCCAGGCGCCCCTCACCCATTTTTTCTTACAGCCCCTTTCTCCCTAACTCTTCTAACTCTCCAACTCTGCTTCTCTGTAGCCAGCAGATTCACTTATATTCTCAACCTCTTCTTTATAGGCATGACATCTTTTGATCTTAACTAAAACCCGACTCTCATATTGAGTGTACTAGTTTCTGTTTTTAAAATGTGGTTGATCATTCAGAATCAGGAACTCAAGAGTTCAAGGTACATATTTTCCTTGACCTCTAGTATTTCTTAGACCATTACATTATCATAGTCTTATGGTAGTCTGTGCTTCTGTGAGATTTCTACCATCTGGTAATACCCCTCTTCACCCTTTCTCATAGGTATTATCTATAAAATACTTCCATTCATGCAAAGTTTCCTTTGTGACAATCTCATCCCCTCCTTGACCCCAGGTAACCACTCCTCTGCTTTCTTTCAGTATGGTTAGATCTTCCCCCCCTAGAGTTTCATACATAACATACAGTATGTATTCATTTGTGTTTGGCTTTCCACAGCATAGTATTATTTAGGTTATTTCATGTTGTTGCATCTATCTTTAGTTCATTCCTGTTAACTTCAGAGTAGCAGTCCATTGTATTGATATAACATAATTTATTTATCCATTCACCCATTAATGGACATCTGGACTGTTCTCAGTGTTCAATTATTATGAATAAAGCTTCTGGGAATATTTACATGTAAGTCTTCATGTGAGTGTATGTTTTCATTTTTCTTAATAAACACCTCCAGCTTCCTTCATCACACTGCGTTTTGCTCTGTAGTCAAATATCTTTCTGCCTCCCTCTTATAAGGACACTTGTGATTATATTTAGGGCCCAACTAGATAATCCAGGATAATCTCTCTACCTCAAAATCCTTAATTTAGTGCACATTTGCAATGTCCCTTTTGCAATATTGGATAACATTCACAGGTTCCAGAGATTAAGATATGGATGTATTGGGGGGGGGCATTATTTAGTCTTCCACAGCCTTAGTTCTTTCTAATCCTAAACTTCACTCAGGCTCAAAGCCTTTCTTGTGTAATCTTAAAACTCAAAATCTTATTTACCAAGGCTAGTAGTCCATCTTGCAACTATAATAATATCAGTTCATGTGATAAACACTCCAATTTTTAGTTCCCTCTTCCATTTGGTATTTCTTTTCATTTCTTATCAGCTCAGATATTTAAAAAGAATGTTTTATATATTTTGTCTAGCTTTTCTAGGGTTTTATAATGAAAGATTAAAAACTGTTGACACATATAGATTCTGTTCCCTCCACTTCACTAGAACCATTCAAGATCACTACCAACCAAGCATATAATCATATTTAACAGTTTCTATATGCATCTTACCTAAAAATACAGAATTCACACCAGATGATTATTCTCTGCTTCTTGAAACATTCTCCTCTTGACTTCCATGATATTGCACCTTCTAGTTTTTTTTCTTTTTTCACCTCTTTACAGGTTACTCTTGCTGTTTCTCTACTGTGGTCTCTTCTACCTGACCTAAAATGCTGCTACTTTCTAAAACACCATTTACTATTTAACTACACAGTGTAGCTTCAGGATATTGGTAGGAAATTGGTCTTCTATGTGGGTACTTAGCATATCCATGTGCATGCTTCATAGACATCACTGCCATGGAGGCAGTTTAGTAGACTAAAAAGAGTGAATATTTATCTCCTAATTTTTTTTTTACAGTGGGGAAAGCAGGCAGAAAATGTTCCATGTTTTAAGTCTCCCAGGGAAAAATGCTAATGATGTGCAAATCTCTTTATAGACACTAATAGCTTTCTATTAAAGAAAATTTCCTTGATGGTAAGTATTATTGAAAAATTGTTCAAACTTTAATATAGCCTTTACTGATAATTTGAACTTTCAAAAAGAGCTAAAGGAGAAACAGCAATGTCAGATGTTTACACACACACACACACACACACATACACACACACACACACACACACACACAGTGGATCATAAGAAAACACCTAATCTACTTCTCTGTTGTCAGCTTTGTTTCCCATTTGTCACCTTCTATAGCTCTGCCCACTAATTTCCTTTTTCACTGAAGCCTCAGTCCCTCCCCAGTTTCTGAAGCAAATCTGACTGAGACAGGAAGCATTTTAGTAATCTTACTACTCCAACATGTTTTTATTCCCACTTTTTTGTTAAGAATTCAGTCACTTGAAATACTAGGATCTGATGACTCAGTTACTAATGCATTGCTCCCATCCGCTTTCTGTATCCCTGCTCTGACAGTCCATCATAAGACTTTGTCAATGCCTTCATCTGCACATTCTCCATAAAACAACACTCACCAAAGACCGTACGGGCAGGGACAGACTCTCTGTTGAGCCAGAAAGACACTTGTGACAGAATGACAGTCATGATACATGGCAAGTAGGTCTGGATCACAAAGTAGCCAATTTTTCGCTTGAGATGGAAGTGGGTTGTCATGACAACGTATTCTCCTGGAGAGAGAGTAAAATTAGGAAATATATAACTGAGTAAACATTGTTAAATCACGCTGAGCCCCAATTGAGTTCACCAGGTTCTTTAACTTTATATTCAAAACAAGACATTCCAGCACCTCCCAAATTCACATAACTGGATCTCTTTAATAATCATGAAGTAGTGCATTTTTATGCAAAAATATATGCTAACACTGTATAAACACAGCTTGCTCAGAGCAATTTTGACACAGATTCATTCAAATAAATCAGCATCTTTAATAATAATGAGTCTCTTCTACAGCATTCGCATGTGAATGGCACTCTAATACCAATTTAACATTTAACATCTTAAAATACTTAATGTTTATAACAATGTTATAATGTGTATACTATTGTTACCCTCATTTTATGGTCCAATAAACTGAGGCAGAGAGATTGAGCTATTATACAAGATTATCCAGCTATTAAGAAGTGGAGCCTGAATTTTAGGCCACATGGGTTAGGCCATATGCTTTTTAACCACAATGCTCTGCTATTTGAATGGACTTAGAGTTAGAACCAAAAGTTCATACAGCAGAATGTGAGCTGGCCTATATCACCCCATTCCAAAATAAGAGTCAGCACCTTTTTTTTTTAACTTTAAATTTATTTTATTTTTTCAGTGTTCCAAGATTCATTGCCTATGTCCCACACTCAGTGCTCCATGCAATACGTGCCCTCAGTACCCACCACCAGGCTCTCCCATCCCCCCTCCCTCCAAGTCCTTCAGTTTGTTTCTGTATCCAAAGTCTCTCATGTTTCATTTCGCTCCCTGAATTCCCCTACTTCCCATTTACCTTCCCTCTCCTACTGTCCTTCATATTATCCCTTATGCACCACAAGTAAGTGAAACCATGTGATACTTGACTTTTTCTACTTGGCTTATTTCACTCAGCATAATCTCTTTCACTCCAGTCCATGTTGCTACAAAAGCTGGATATTTCTCCTTTCTGATGAAGGCGTAGTATTCCATTGTATATATGTACCACATCTTCTTTATCCATTCATCTGTTGATGGGCACCTTGGCTCTCTCCACAGTTTGGTGATTGTGGCCATTGCTGCTATGAACATTGGGGTACATATGGCCCTTCTTTTCACTACATCTGTATCTTTGGGGTAAATGCCCAGTAGTGCAATTGCAGGGTCATATGGTAGGTCTATTTTTAATTTTTTAAGGAATCTCCACACTGTTTTCCAAAGTGGCTGCACCAGTTTACATTCCCACCAACAGGGCAAGAGAGTTCCCCTTTCTCTGCAGCCTCTCCAATACTTGTTGTTTCCTGACTTGTTAATTTTGGCCATTCAAGAGTCAACACTTATTGAGCTCCTACTATATGCCAAACAACTTTGAGTGTTTTGTCTCTGCTCTTCTTCTCTCCCTCTCTTTCTCAAATAAATAAATAAAGAAATATCTTCTGCATAGGCTTCCTACTTGTTATAGGTTGAATTGTGTCTTCCAGAAAGATATAGTAAAGTCTTAACCCCGAGTACTTCAGAATGTAACCTTCTTTAGAAAAAAGGTTGTTGCAGGTATACTTAGTTAAGATGAGGTCATACTGGAGTAGGATGTTCCTTAATTCGCTATGACTGATGTTTGTATAAAAAGAAGACAAATACACACAGGGAGATATATGATCATGTGGAATATTTAATATATAAAATATATAATATTATTCATAGTTATATTTTATAGATCTGAAAGACAAAGCAAGTGGACTTTCCAAAAACTTACTAAATTAAGGATTCATTTTAAATAACTGAATATATTTTCTTCAATCTTCTTTTCTAGCCTTCTCTCTTTCAATATCTGTCTTTCTATCTCATTTTCAAAGAAGCAAAGAGCATGCCTAAGATGAGCACATTGTGGAATAGGACATCCTGGCTCTGGTATCCCACTACAAACATATGGATTAGCAACTATTTACAGACAATAATACCTTTTTGAAAGTCCTAGAGCCAGGGAGTAAACTTAAAGCACCCTCTTTGAGCACAAAATCTAAGAAAATCCACATTAGAAAAGTAAGAGAAGTGGCTTCACTTCACCACATACTTCCCTTCCCCAGGCCAGCCCAATGTAGCACCTAGAGGGTTCCTCTGGATCTATGGTTTCTCTAGTAGGAAAGGGAGAGCCTAAGGCATATATCCAGTTTCCCCCCCCCGCATTCCAGAGCATTTCCCTGGAGGCCCACTTCTGCCTTGCCTCATGGGGAATACTGGGGGAATCAACAGTCTAGATCATTTGAGGTCAACTAGGAACAAAGAAGGGGGAGTGGTGAAACTTCCAGCCACCTGTGCTTGGATCTTGGTGATGATACCAGATCCTGACTAGAAAACTCGCCTGATATGAGTCTAGCCAGCAGTCTGTCCCTACCTGTACAAGAAACCCAACCTCTCAAAGCAGCCTGCAGCTCTGAAAAACAGATGACTACAGGCAGAGGTACTGCCCACTAGCAGAGTTTGGACCAATAGCACAACTCCAGCAGAGGTCTTACCCAATGGTGGTAGTCTAGGTGAAAGGATTATACCCCTTGATGTCCTGGTGCCCTCACCCACCAAAATGGTGATGTCCACAGGTATAAAACAGCCTGGTTGTCTTGCCTAGGGGTCATGGTGACCCCCAACTACCAAAATGGAGAGCTCCACAGGTTGAAACCCCTGTTTGCACTGCTGAGAGGGAGATGGGGTATGAGGCACTCCAACTACCAAAATGGTGACTTCCATGAGTTTAAACTAGCCCATTGTAATACCTGGGAATCCCTGCCCCCAAGCAGTAGAACATGCCAGAGTTAACCTGTGTTTCAAAATAGTGTGATACCCAACTGCTGCAGTTAGCTCATCCCCTACGCAACAGAGGCTCCCTATGGCCCTGCTGAACAATGGAGCATGGACCACTGAAACATGAATAGAAAATATAGACAGATCAATATGGCACAAGGAGAGATAATCAGTAATTACCACCTCCCAACAAAGAAAAGCCCAGGACAAAATGGCTTCATGGGTAACCAAATATTTAAAGAATAAATGCCAGTCCTCCTTAAACTCTTCCAAAAAATTGAAAAGAAGAAAATGCTTCCAAACTCATTTTAGAAGGCTAGGATTGTCCTGACATCAAAACCAGATAAAGACTTAGAAACGAAGAAAATTACAGTTGGATCTTTTTTTATTATTAACATATAATGCATTATTTGCTTTAGGGGTACATGTCTGTGGATCATTAGTCTTACACAATTCACAGCACTCACCATAGCACATACCTTCCCCAATGTCCATATCTCAGTGACCCTATCCTTCCTCACCAGCCCCCAACAACCTTAAGTTTCCTTCCTGAGATTAAGAGTCTCTTATGGTTTTTCTCCCTCCCCAGTCCCATCTTGTTTCATTATTTCCCCCCTTTCCCTCATGATCCCCTGCCCTGCCTCTCAAATTCCTCATATCATGGAAATCATATAATTGTATTTCTCTGTTTGACTTATTTTGCTTAGAATAATATCCTTGAGTTCCATCCACATTGTTGCAAATGGCAAGATTTCAGGGTTTTTGATGGCTGCATAGTATTCCATGGTATATATACAACACATCTTCTTTATCCATTCATCTGTTGATGGACATCTAGGTTCCTTCTGTAGTTTGGCTATTGTTGACATTGCTGCTATAAACATTCAGAGGCATATGCCCCTTCAGATCACCATATTTGTATCTTTAGGCTAAATACCCAGTAATGTGATTGCTAGGTTGTAGGGTAGCTCTATTTTCAACTTTTTGAGGAACCTCCATACTGTTTTCCAGAATGGCTGCACCAGTATGCATTCCCACCAACAGTGTAGGAGGGTCCCCCTTTCCCCACATCCTCACCAACATCTGTCAATTCCTGACTTGTTAATTTTAGCCATTCTGACTGGTGTAAGGTGGTATCTCACTGTGGTTTTGATTTGCATTTCCCTGACACTGAGTGATGTTCAGCACTTTTTCATGTGCTTATTGGCCATCTGGATGTCTTTGCAGAAATGCCTGCTCATGTCTTCTGCCCATTTCTTGATTGGATTATTTGTTCTTTGGGTGTTGAGTTTGAGAAGTTCTTTATAGATTTTTGATACTAGCCCTTTATCTGATATGTCATTTGTGAATATCTTCTCCCATTCTGTTGGCTGTCTTTTGGTTTTGTTGACTGTTTCTTTTGCTGTGCAAAAGCTTTTGATCTTGATGAAGTCCCAATAGTTCATTTTTTCCCTTGCTTCCCTTGCCTTTGGTGATGTTTCTAGGAAGAAGTTGCTGCAGCTGAGGTTGAAGAGGTTGCTGCCTGTGTTCTCCTCAAGGATTTTGATGGATTCTTGTCTCACATTGAGGTCTTTCATCCATTTAGAGTCTATTTTTGTGTGTGGTGTAAGGAAATGGTCCAGCTTCAGTCTTCTGCATGTGGCTGTCCAATTTTCCTAACATCCTTTGTTGAAGAGACTTTTCCATTGGTTGTTGTTTTCCTGCTTTGTCGAAGATGAATTGACTATAGAGTTGAGGGTCCATTTCTGGGCTCTCTATCCTGTTCCATTGATCTATGTGTCTGTTTTTGTGCCAATACCATACTGTCTTGATTATTACAGCTTTGTAATAGAGCTTGAAGTCTGGAATTGTGATGCTGCCAACTTTGGTTTTCTTTTTCAACAGTCCTCTGGCTACTCAGGGTCTTTTCTGATTTTATATAATTTTTAGGATTATTTGTTCCATTTCTTTGAAAAAGGTTGATGGTATTTTGATAGGAATTGCATTAAATGTGTAGATTGCTCTAGGTATCATAGACATTTTCACAATATTTTTCTTCCAGTTGACTCTTAAACAATGCTGGGTCAGTGACAATCAAGCCCCACAGAATGGAAAATCTGTCTATAACTTCTGACTCTCCCAAAACTTTACTAATAACCTACTGTTGACAAGAATCCTTACCAATAACAGGGGATTAACACACATTTTGTATGTTATAAGTATCATATGCTGTATTCCTACAATAACGTTAGGAAAAAATGTTATTACGGAAATCATAAGGAAGAGAAAATACACTTATAGTACTGTATTTATTGATAGTGTAAGTTTACCTCATCTATTTATAATACAAACCATCTGTTAGTGCCTACATCAAGGTTGTCATACAATGCAAAACACTGAAAATGCAATACACATTTTCTGACACTAGACATCAAAGATGAAAATATGTGAAAAAGAAATTAATATTTATTTACATGTATAACAATTCATGCATTGATATCAAAGTAGCAGCAATATGATTGCTTTATGGTAGCTTAGTATAATCAGTTTAATTGCTTCATGGTGGCTTAGCCCATACAGTGATGAATGAATTTTCATAAAATTTTTATAACATACAATATTACAGTCATATTCATAATATGGTATTGGAAACATTGTTACTTAAAAAAACACTTGCCTGTGATTACAGGCTGATATGCATTGTCTCCAGTTAGAAGAGAGAATTACTGTATGGTAATATAATTCTTTGAAAGCAAAGTTATAAAACAGAAAACTAACACATTATTAATTTTATATTAAATATCATTGACTTTATGCTTATGTAAGATCAACTATCCTCTTCTACACAAGTCTTACACAGGATGTTCTTCATAATGAATATTTAGGTGATGATGATGACACAAAAATGGCTCATAAAATTCTTGCTGTAAAGTTATTAGATATTCACATAAGGACACAAAGACAACAGGTAATAAGTTTATTAACTGTGTGCCATGATAATTATTTGCTATTCATTAAGTGGAATTGAATCATCATAAATTTCTTCATCCTTCTTGTCTTCTGGTTGAGTAGGTGAAAGAGGAGAAAGAGGAATTAGTCTTGCTGTCTCAGGGGTGGCAGAGATAGAAGTAGTGGAGGACAGGCAGGCGCACTCAACATAACTTTACAGAAATACATTTTAATGTTTGTCTGACTTGTTTTTCTGATTTCCCTAAAAATGTTTCTACATGGTACCAATTCTTCCTCCACAATTTGCTTTACTTTCAGGGCCCATTTTATGGAAGAGTCCATGCCATAAAAAATGTCAAAAAGAGTCTTGCATAATTGGAATCCTTCTTCCATATTGTCTAATGTCAATTTGTTTTCTGGCATTACTTCCATATCTCATTATCTGGCACTGGTTCAGAAACAGTCATCTCCATCAAGTTGTCTTCTGTTAATTCTTTGGATGTACATAGAGTACCATGTATAATGAAACTTAAAGGTCCTTTTGACCTCCTGATGCAGAGGCTGAATTAGCAGTGTTGTGTTTGGGAACAAGTAGACCACTTCAATACTTTTGGTGTTGAACTTATGGGTTTCTGGGTTGTCAGGTGCATTACCCAATATCAAAAGAACTTTAAAAGGCAGTCCCTTACTGACAAGGTACTTACTGAATTCAGGGACAAAGCAGGGATGGAACCACTACAGAAAGGTGTTTGCATTGTCCAGACCTTTCTGTTGTACGATAAAAAGAATGGCAGCTGGATAGAGGATGGGCAGCCTTATAGATAAGGGAAGTCCTGATCATAAACCTGACTGCACCTACACAAAACAGTACAGTTAACCTGTCCTTCCCTTCCTTAAGTCCTGGTAGTCACTTTTCTTCCTTATTAATCAATGTCTTATTGCATTTTCCCCCCAGTATCGGGTACTTTCATTGCATTAGAAACCAATTCAGAGGATACCTTTTTTCCTTAATGATTTTTTAAATGCTGTCTGGGAACTCTGGTGTCTCATGATTGGCAAAAGCTGTTTTTCCTGTTATTTTGACATTATTAAAGACAAAGCTCTTTCTAAAATTATCAAACCATCCTTTGCTGGCATAAGTTTCCCAACTTTAGATCCTTCACCTTCCTTTTAAACACTGTATTTATTTATTTATTTGACAGAGAGAAACACAGTCAGAGAGGGAACACAAGCCGGGGGAGTGAGAGAAGGAGAAGCAGGCTTCCCGCCGAGCAGGGAGCCCGATGTGGGACTTGATCCTGGGTCTCCAGGATCATGACCTGAGCCAAAGGCAGTCGCTTAAACAACTGAGCCACCCAGGCACCCCATCCTTTTACTTTAAATTGTCATATAGGAGCGTCTGGGTTAATTAAATGATCATTTCAATAGATACAGAAAAACATTTAACAAAATTCAGTATTCATTCATGATAAAAACTCTTAACTGGGTATAGAAGAAATATACCTCAATATAAAAAAGTCCACATATGACAAGCTCACAACTAAGATTGTACTCAATGGTGGGTTGAAAGCTTTTCATCTAACATCAGGAAGAAGACATAAGTGTCCACACTCACCACCCCGTTTCAACATAGTACTGAAAGTCCTTGCTGGAACAATCAGGTAAGAAAAATAAGGAAAAGGCATCAGAATTGGAAAGAAAGAAGTAAAATTGTCTCTATTTGCAGATGACATGATTTTATATATAATCCTAAAGACTAAACAACAACAACAAAAAAGACAAAACCCTGTTACAACTAATCAACAAATTCAGTAAAATTGCAGGATAAAAAATTAATGTACAAAATTAGTAGTGTTTCTTTTTTTAATTTATTTTTTAAGATTTTATTTATTTATTTGAGAGACAGAGAGGAACAAGCAAAAGAGAGAGAGAGCACAAGCAGGAGGAGGTGCAGAGAGAAAGAGAGAAGCAGACTCTTCACTGAGCAGGGAGCCCAACAAGGGGCTCCATCCCAGGACTCCAGGATCATGACCTGAGCCAAAAGCAGACACTTAACTGACTGAGCCACCTAGGCTGCCCCAGTAGTGTTTCTATATAATAAGTACAAACTACCTGAAAAACAAATTAAGAAAACAATTCCATTTATAATAGTATCAAAAATAATAAAATGCTTAGGAATAAATTTAACTAAGGAAGTGAAAGGTCTCTATACTGAAAACTAAAGGACATAGATGAAATAAGTTGAAGAAGACAAAAATAAAACATATCCTGTGTTCATCAATTAAAAGAATTGATACTGCAAAAATGTCCATATTACCCAAAGTGATATGCAGTCAGTGCAATACCCACCAAAATTCCACTAACATTTTTCAAAGAAATAGGGAAAACAACCCTAAATGCATTTTGAACTACAAAGGACTCTGAATAGCCAAAGCAATATTGGACAAGGATGCTAAAAATACAGAATGGAGGAAGAATAGTTTTTTCAATAAATTGTGGTGGGAAAACTGGATATCCACATGCAAAAGAATGAATTTGACCTGCAAATCTATTCAAAGTGAATTAAATACTTAATATAAGGCCTGATACCAAAATTACAGGCAACAAAAGCTAAAATAAACAAATGGGACTGTATCAAACTAAAA
Source organism: Spilogale gracilis (assembly GCA_004023965.1). Classification (NCBI taxonomy): domain Eukaryota; kingdom Metazoa; phylum Chordata; class Mammalia; order Carnivora; family Mephitidae; genus Spilogale; species Spilogale gracilis. Next base: position 159,449 of record PITA01000374.1, on the reverse strand, counting down.
AGCATGTTTATAGCAAAAGGGGCAATTAATAAAAAAAGACAACCTGCAGAATGGTAAAAAATGTTTGCAAGCCATATGTCTGATACAGATTATACTCCAAAATATATAAAGAACTCCTACAACTTAATAGCAAAAAAAACAAAAACAATCCAATTAAAAATGGGTCAAGGATCTGATTGGAATTTTTCTGAAGACATACAAATGGCCAACAGGTACATGAAAATTATGCTGAGTGAAATAAGCCAAGTAGAGAAAGTCAAGTATCACATGGTTTCACTTACTTGTGGTACATGAGGGGTAACCTGGAGGACAGTGGGAGAAGGAAAGTAAGTGGGAACTAGGGTAATCCAGGGAGAGAAACGAAACAACAGAGACTTTGGACACAGAAACAAACTGAGGGACTTGGAGGGAGGGGGATGGAGGGATGGGAGAGCCTGGGTGGTGGGTACTGGGGGCACCTATTGCGTGGAACACTGGGTGTGGGGAATGGGGAATGAATCTTGGAACACTGGAAAAAAAATTTAAGTAACAATAAAAAAATAAATAAATAAAAATCACCATTCCCCCTGCAAAAAAAAAAAAAAAGAAAATGTGCTCAATGTTACTAATCATCATGGAAATGCAAATCAAACCCACAATGAGATATCACCTTATACGTAGTAGACTGGTTACCATCAATAAGATACAACAAAGATTGGAAAGGATGTGGAGAAAAGGGAAACTTTGTGCACTATTGGTGGGATATAAGTTGGCATAGCTACTATGGAAACTAGTATGAGGTTTCTCAAAAGATTAAAAATAGAAAAATCATATGATCCAGTAATCCCACTTCCGAGTATATGTCCCAAAGAAACAAAATCAGTACCTAGAAGAGATATCTGCACCCCTATATTAATTACAGCATTATTCACAATATCCAAGACATGGAAACAACCTAATTTTCCATCAATGAATGAATGAATAAATTAAATGTGATATATAGTTATACACACACACACACACACACACACACACACACACAATGGAGTATTATCTCAGCCATAAAAAATGAAAAAAATCCTGCCATTTTTGACAACATAGATAAACCTAGAAGACATTATGCTAAGTGAAATAAACCAAAGACAAATCTGTGTGGTATCATTTATATGTAGACTCTAAAAGAAGCTGTACTTATAGAAACAAAGCAGAATGGTGGTTGCAGGGGCTGAGGGGTAGGGGCAATAGGGAGATGTTGATCAAAGAATACAAACTTCCAGCTATAAGATGAATACATTCTGGGGATCTAATGTACAGCATGATGACTACAGTTAATGGTGCTGTATTGTATACTTGAAATTTGCTAAGAGAGTAAATTCTTAAGTGATCTCATCACCACCACCACCACCACCTCCACAACAACAACAGCAAGGTGATGGATTATGGTAATCATTTCACAACATATACATATATTACCACATTGTACACCCTTAAATGTATACAATGTTTTCAATTATATCTCAATAAAGCTAGGATGCCAGGGGAAGCAAAGAGGCAAAAAAAAAATTTCCTTAGTGAGAACTGAAGCCTTTTGTTTGGCTGTGGAGATATCTCATTTCTGCTCTTGTATTGCTGGTGATCTGGGTCCACTGTGAAATAGTCAAAGAGATAATGGAAATTCACCTTGCACATTCACAGGTATTCATAGCCTAGATACGTTCTGTGGGTGAAAATTACAAGTGAATGTTTACAAAGCTTGGCAAATTAATTCATTGTGTTAATTAACTGACTAGATTCTCTTAAATATGACTATGATATTTTGTGTCTCTTTACATCCTATTCTCTGCCAAAAAGCCAAAGTTTTGATCAGATTGGAAGATTTTTTCCAAATTCCCCATTATATTTCCACCCTGTGTCTCAGCTTATTATTAAGCTTATTAAGTACCATCTGTGTTGTGTGTGAAATATTCAAGGGTACAATATAAAACATATAATGCATATGCATTCACAAATTAGTTTTTATCTATGGATTGGAAATACAGAACAGTTCAGTAAATGCTTTACATAACTGAATATATTTTTATAAAGTGGATCATTATATTCTCCTTCTCCTTGAAGCCTGTCTTTGTGTGTCTTATTATGAAAGATGACCCTTTAAGTAGTTTGGGGAATTTTCCCTTGCCTTTGCACTCTAGCCTATTAAGTTCCATTTGTGTTAAATGTGAAATATTTGAGAATACAATGTAAAACACATTCACAATTTAGCTAGTATCAAAGGTTGTGAAAGACACAGATTTTTTTAAATAGCTTGGCAAATTAACTCAGTATACTAAGTGAGTGGATATATTTTCTTAGATTCATGTTTGTTTTTCAATTCTCTTTCTCTATTCCTTGAACTGTTATCTTGCCTTCTTTATTCTTTTAATTCACATTTCTGTGAATGGAAAAATAAGATCACACATCCAAATCCTCTATTTAGAAAATTAATGGAACAATTTGCCAAATGAGAGAAAATGGAATTGGTGTTGAAAAAGGGAATGGTGTGGGACGCCTGGGTGGCTCAGTTGGTTAAGCGACTGCCTTCGGCTCAGGGCATGATCCTGGAGACCCGGGATCGAGTCCCACATCGGGCTCCCTGCTCGGCAGGAAGCCTGCTTCTCCCTCTCTCCCTCCCCTTGCTTGCGTTCCCTCTCTGGCTGTGTTTCTCTCTGTCAAATAAATAAAATCTTTAAAAAAAAAAAAAAAGAAAAAGGGAATGGTGTGAACAGCTAAACACAGATTTTCAGAACTTTTATTCATTTATTTAACATATATTTGAATCTGGAGCAAAGAGGAGGAGCTTTCTGCTTAGAATTACAGGCATACCTCATTTTATTTACATGATTATTTATTTATTTTATTGAAGTATAGTTAACATACAATGTTATATTAGTTTCAAGTATACCACAGAATAATTTGCTAATACTACATACTACACAGTGCTCATCACGATAAGTGTAGTCACCATCTGTTACTATACAAAGTTATTACAATATTATTAACTATATTTCCTATTCTTTACATTTCATCCTCATGATATATTTATTTTATAACTGGAATTTTTTTACCTCTTAATTCCTTTATTTATTTTGCCCATCCCCTCCCCCAAACCACCAGTTCTCTGTATTTATGAGTCCTTTTCTGTTTTTTTTGTTTGTTCATTTCTTTCATTTTGTTTTTAGATTCCACTTACAAGTAAAATCATATGGTATTTGTCTTTCTCTGACTTATTTTACTTAGCATAATATCCTCTAGCACCATCCATGTTGTCTCAAATGGCAAGATTTCACTGTTTTTTTATGGCTGAGTAATAATCCATTGTGTGTTTGTGTGTATGTGTGTGTGTGTGTACACACACATATATAGGCACACACAAATATGGCACATCTTCTTTATCCATCTATCTATCTGTGGACACTTAGTTTGCTTCCATATTTTGACTATTATAAATAATGCAATGAAGATAGAGGTGCACAGGTCTTTTCTAATTAATGTTTTCTTTGAGTAAATACCTCAGTACTAGGTCTTTTACAAACTGAATGTTTGTGGCAACCCTATGTCAAACAAGTTAATAGTGCCAGCATTCCAAAAGCATTTGCTCACTTCACATCTCTGTTACATTTTGGTAAATCTTGCAACATTTCAAACTGTTTCATTATTATCATAATTGTTATGGTAATCTGTGATCACTGATTATGATTTGCTGAAAGCTTAGGTGATGATTAGCACTTTTGGGGAATAAGGTATTTTTAAATTAAGGTATATAAATTTTTTAATGTGATGCTATTATACATTTAATAAACTACAGTATAATATAAATATAACATCTTTTAAAGATTTTATTTGACAGAGAGAAACACAATGAGAGAGGGAGCACAAACAGGGGAAGAGGGAGAGGGAGAAGCAAGCTTCCCATGGAGCAGGAAACCCAATGTGGGACTCAATCCCAGGACCCTGGGATCATTATCCGAGCCAAAGGCTGCCGCTCAAGTGCTGAGCCACGCAGGCACCCCCTAAATATAACTTTTATATGCACTGGGAAACCAAAAATTCACTTGACTCACTATATTGCAATATTTGCTTTATTTTGGTGGTCTGAAACTGAACTGGCAGCATCTCCGAGGTATGCCTGTACTTCATACTAAGGACTGAGAGCATTCAGAGAGAAAGTGACTCATGTAAAAAAGAGCATCCGTGGATTGTGGGTCTTTCTCTAGTCCAGAATTCCATAATATGCTGGATCCCACATGGAAGGGCATATTTAGAATTCAGAAAAGAATGTCCATAATTTACAATCACATGAAAATGATATACATACATGTGAAGTAATAACATTAATATGATTTCTAAATCAAAGGGCATCAAAGGGTATACAGTAAAAAGTCTCCCTCCTGTAGATGCCCTCAAACCACTCATCTCATTTCTCCTCCAACAATGAACAACCTCTTGGGGCGCCTGGGTGGTTCAGTTAATTGAGCATCCAACTCTTGGTTTCAGCTCAGGTCATGATTTCAGGGTCATGGAGTAGACCCCCATGTGGGCCTTGTGCTCAGTCCAGAACCTCTTGAGATTCGCTGCTTTGGCTCCTCCCCCAGCTCCTGTTCTCTCTTTTTCTCTCTCTCTCAAAATAAATAAAATCTTTTTTTTTAATTTGTAATTTCTACACATTCTTTAAAAAAAACAACAAAAACAATTAATAGCCTCTTGGGTATCCTTCTAGAAATATTATCTCTATACTAGTATATATCCCTAACTGTTCAGTGTTCTCTGCTTTGTTTTTTTGTTTTTTTCGCTCAAAAATATATCCTGCAGATATTCCCTTGGAATGATACATCAAGAACTTCCTCAGTCCTTTTTACACCTCCACAGTATTAAATTGTGTGAGTGAACTTAATACATTAAATTACCTCTTTACTGATATACATAGTATCATTCAAAACTAATTTGAGATATAATCTAATTATATCTATAATGGTGCTGTTTTCAAATAATGTCACTTACTAGTGTACTGTGAGTCAGGATTTCAACATACCTTCTGAGGGGATATAATTCAACCCATAACATCTGCAATGCCAGTAGTGAAGGGAAACTGACATGATAATACACTGATAATGGAACCATGAATTATTTAACATTTTAAAATGGCAATTTGTCAATATGTATTAAAATTTTTGTAAATGTGTCTACTTTGTGAAATAGCATCCTCAGTATTATGTTTATCCCAGGCAGATGATTACACCAGGACAAAATGTGTTATCAAAAAGAAGGTCTTCAAAGCATTGTTTATAGCATTACAACACAGAAAATAATACTAAATAATTGATTAAATGGACTATGATCCACATATATGAGGACATTAAAATGAAGATATTCTTTTATTTAGTTTCACAAAGAAATGCTGTCCTTCCCCATGATAACAAAACTTATCATATCATTATCAAGAACTCTGGCCTTGAAGGAGTGCTCCTTAATTTTCTTTTTAAATTTAAAATAACTAAAATGAGTAATAATTAAGGCTTATTATAATTATGTCTAATTGTTTAAATATTACTATTTATAACTAACTAACAAGAAGCAAGAAGCATTGGCAAGGATGCGGAGCAAAGGGAATGTGCACTTTGGTTGGTGGAATATAAACTGGTGCAACGACTATGGAAAATAGTATGGAGGTTCCTCAAAAAATAAAAAATAGAAATACCATATGATCCAGGAATGCCTCTTCTGTGTATTTATTCAAAGAAAAGGAAAACACTAACTCAAGGATATATACACTTCCATGTTAATTGCAACATTTGTACAATAGTCAAGATGATATAGAAACAATTTAAACATCCATTGATGGATGAATGGATAAAGAAAATGTGCTATGAATGTATATATTTCATACACATATATACATATGTATGCATATACATACACATATATGCAGTCACAATGGAATATTATTCAGCCATCAAAAGAAGGAAATCTCATCATTTACAACACAATGGATGGACCTTGAGGGCATTATGCTAAATTAAATAAGTCAGAGAAACACCAATATTGTATGAATCTCACTTATATATGGAATTTTAAAAAGAGAGCCAAAAACGAATAAGTAAACAAACCAAGTTCATAGGTACACAGAAGAGATTGGTAGTTGCCAGGAACATGGGAGGAGCAGTGGGTGAAATGGGTGAAAATGGTCAAGAGATACAAACTTCTGTTATAAAATAAGTAAGTCTTGGGTATGTACTGTACAGCATGGTGACTATAGTTAAAAATATTGTATTGCAGAGCTACCCTATGACCCTGCAATTGCACAACTGAGTATTTACCCCAAAGATACAGATATAGTGAAAAGAAGGGCCATATGTACCCCAATGTTCATAGCAGCAATGGCCACAATCACCAAACTGTGGAAAGAGCCAAGGTGCCCATGAACAGATGAATGGATAAAGAAGATGTGGTACATATATACAATGGAATACTATGCCTTCATCAGAAAGGATGAATATCCAACTTTTGTAGCAACATGGACTGGACTGGAAGAGATTATGCTGAGTGAAATAAGCCAAGTAGAGAAAGTCAAGTATTACATGATTTCACTTACTTGTGGTGCATAAAGGGTAATATGGAGGACAGTAGAAGGAAACAAAACGGGAAGTAGGGTAATTCAGAAGGATAACAAAACATGAGAGACTTTGGACTCAGAAACAAACTGAGGGTCTTGGAGGGGAGAGGGGGAGAGGATGGGAGAGCCTGGTGGTGGGTACTGAGGGCACGTATTGCATGGAGCACTGGGTGTGGGGCATAAACAATGAATCTTGGAACACTGAAAAAACAAAATAAATTAAAAATATTGTATTGCATATTTGAAAGTTGCTGAGAGTAGATCTTAAAAGTTCTCAAGAAAAAAAATTGTAATTATATATGTTGACAGATGGTAACCAGAATTACTGAGAGACAATCATTTTGCTACATATAAAAATATTGAATCATTATGTTATATACCTGAAACTAATATAATTTCAAGTATAAATAAATTATTACTAGCTTGTATGTATATTTTATTTAGTGATAAAAATATGCTTATGATATAAAATTAAATTAAAAACAGTATCAATGATATTTATGTAAAAAAATGCATAGGAACCTTCTTAAAGATTATACACCACTTTGGACTCAGAAACAAACTGAGGGTCTTGGAGAGGAGGGTGGGGGGATGGGTGAGCCCGGTGGTGGGTATTGAGGACACGTAGTGCATGGAGCACTGGGTGTGGGGCATCAACAAGGAATCTTGGAACACTGAAAAAATGAAAAAAATGAAAAAAATTAAAAAAAATATTATACACCAAAATGTACAATAATCAGTTAATGGTGAGATTAAAGAATATTTCCATATTTTGCTCTTCTGTGTATTCCATTTTTCTATAATGAATGTGCATTGCCTATGTGATAAAGATGGATCTCAACAGCTGATGCCAGATGAGCAGTACTGAGGAAGGACTGGGAAGTGAGGAGAGCCAATGGATATAGCATGGAATTTTATCCCTGCTCCACAGTAGACATCCTGGGTAGGGGATGTGTGCCTTAGGTTTGTAGGGAACCTCTGCACTGCTCTGAGCTGAGCCTTGTCACCTGCAGGCACACACATGATCTCCTCTAGGATCCTGGGTCCTCTTTTCCCATAGCTCACATGAGAGGGAGAACAGGCATACATTTCAGGTATGTGATCACAGAAAGGAGGTCCTGCCCCCAGCTGAAAAGGCAGCATAATGCAGATGCACCCAGTAGCAGGACAAAGGCTTCTGCTCAATAACATTAAGGGGTACCACAAGACAGATGGAATGCGGTGTGCACACATGGGTGCTGAAGGCCCGCTCTCTCCCCCTACTTGGGGAGAGCAGAACTACTGTCCATGTGGGGAAGATACCCCCCACATATACACACCAAGCCCAGCTGAGGTACCCTTGACCCTACCCTTTCATGGGGCCCCAGGAAGTGGGTTTCAAACACCCTAACAAGGCCTGTGCCCAGTCCAGGGGTCACAGCATGCAAACCTAGCAGTAGATCTGCAACCGTGAGCAATACTTATACCACGGAATAGATTTAGTGTGAGCAAACCAAGTTAGGGAGGTTGGGGAATTGGCCCAGACCACACTTTCAATAATTCCAGAGGATATGAGCCCCAGAAGCACAGTAGCTCACTGTGAAGACACAGAGTGCTCCTTGGAGCAAAGTAATGAGGTCCAGGTGGCCTGGGTACACCCACCTCCAGAACCCACTTGTACACTCTCTCCAAAATTGGACACTTGCCTCCAGCAGCTAACTTACATCTGCCTGAGGGGGAAAACTCTTGAACTCGAGCCAGCTATATACATTAGTGCCTACCCAGCTGCTCAGCCTGGTCTACCCACCACCAACTCCATGGGCCAAACCCCAGAATCCTCTCAGAAGAGAGCAGCCCACACCCCTGTAGCCCCACACTCCCTCTACTTTTTGCTTTTTATTCTGAACCAGTTGCAGCTTCTCTGAGAGATCATGTTTTCACATTGACACTTCAGTATTGCCTTTCTTTGTAATAGCTTTTCCCCACACCAAATTCCAAATCTCAAAATCCTGTTGTTTCTGAAATCTATTTTAAAAGCTTCTCTATTTAGGTACATTCCCCTGGCCCTGGGATGGAGGAAAAACAGGGCACAGACAAGATGATATACTATAACATCACAAGAAGTGGGAACAGTGTCCAGATAATGAAATAAAAGAACAAGAGTACCCTAATTCATTTATAATTGTGGATTCAGATCTTTCACCAAGACAAGTGTTGAAAGTTCTTGCCCTTAACAGCAAGAAAATATTGTAAGCTATGTGGGACCCCAAGATATTTTCCATTTTGTCAAATACTCTAGGGTTAGTTCAGATTCAGGGTACATCCTTCCTTAGGCCCCTCTAACTGGTCAGTCTCTAAATAGGACTCAAGCCTACAAAAGAAATCTCTAGGTTCCATTTATCAATCCAAGGATTTAGCTATTGAGAGGACATGGAAAGTTTTGCCAGACAGACTTGTTTTTGAGATGGGTGACTCAAAAAATAATTTCATGGCTCATTCTTGGACCTCCTGGCTGTGTACCTGGACTCTCCTGGGTTATTAATTTGTCACTTCAGCATTGGCAGAGTTGAGCAAATATCTTCATGAAACCTTTCAGATCAAAGTTCAGTTCTCCCACCATCATGGCTTCCCTCTGCCTTCTCTTCTATCACAGTTCAGTCCTAATGTCCTTGACCTTTGAATCCACTTAGATAGCAGGGCATCATAATTAAAAGCATTGGCTTGGGAGCCAATCTGCCTGAGTTTAGATCTTGGCTCTGATATTATATAATGTAACAGGGGACAGATACTGAACATTTCTATATCTTAATTTTCTTATGATAATAGTACCTACATCACAAGACTGTTTTGAGGATTACATATTTTTATAAGCACAGGTATAAGACTGGTATACAGTTCAGGTTACAGAAATGCTTATTAAATGAGATAAATAAATACCTGTACTAGACCGGATTATCTCTGTCCCAACAACATGGCCCAGCAGGTCATACTGATTCAGGCGGGAACCATCCTGTGCAACTTCCACAGATTTGTTCTTCCCAAGAGTCCAAGAATAAACGACTTCAGCTGTTGTGTAGGCATCTAAGGCAGAAAAGGGCCAAGAGGAAGTTGAAGGGAAAAGAAAATAATTATCCTTAATACTGAACTTGCATGAAATTGAAATATAGCTTCTCTCCTGGAAGAGTTCTGGGTATGTGTTCTGTCTTCAACTGAAATACATTTATCCCTACATCTAGTAAACACTCATTGAATAACTTCTACAGTTTATGCTGGGTACACAGGAGTGAACCCAAAGTGGTCTCTTCTTTCAATGACTCATAGTCTTTCTGACTAACAATAAATTGTTAGACTTTTCCTTCTCTTGGAGGGTAGACAATAGAGACAAGGGGAGGAAAAACGAAAATATTATCTAATGCAGATGTCCTAAATTCAAAGGCCTATAGGAGTGGTATCTTAAATAAGTAAATCCGGCTAGTTGTAAAAAAAAACTGTCAAAAATGTAATACAATTTTAATTATTATGGGGTGAGCATATGAGATAAGGTGAAAATCATTGTAGATATATTTTAAATTAAAAATGTAAAAACCCCAAATTAAATAGCAATAATTATTACAATTTTCTTTTTAAATTATTTCCACTTTGATTTGAAAACAGAAACCTACCTCCTTTACTTCTGTACCAAGGTGTTAATGTCAGATCTTGTATTTGGAATTTTCATGTTGAGTACAGAATTTAAATATGTATTAGTTTTAATAGGGGTGTGGGTGAGAGAAATGGTGAGAGAATAAGGAATGATATTATTTAGTTTAAGTTGGTATCTTAAAGGAAGAGAGTTGCTTTCTTTCCAGACATGTATTTACGCTTTGTACAGTGGGTTTTACATTGGGATGAGCACCTTACCCTAACTCAGGCACCTAGGGTCATAAAGAGAAGCTGAACCATACAGTTCACCTGTTTCACCCAAATTTTAAGCTGTTGTTTAACTCAGTAGGAGGTCTCCAGCTCATGGTGGAAGCTTCTGTCTCTATAATACACTCTATTTAAGTCTTTGACCACAAAGCAAATAATTCCTAGTGAATCTACCAGTGAACAAACAAAAATTTTGTGTCTTTACAAAACTTTGCAACATTGGATATACATTTCATTAAGTCTCACATTAACACTCACATGTACTAATTGTGGCCCGCTTATATTATACCTCTTAGGACTTTTTGCAATATACCCAAATAAATCGTTTTCTAATTTTCTTGTAATGGGCAACAGCCAAAAATTGCCTCATTTACATCAAAATTCTCATTGAAATCATAAAAACAATGTATATAACTCTACAGTATTTCTTTTATCTGCAATCTCATAAGCTACAAAAGAAAACACCACAATATATCAAGCTTGCCACATAATATGCCCTATATATATATCCCCTCAGTCATTTATTCAACACAGATAAAAATACTTGTAGTTTGGGGCGCCTGGGTGGCTCAGCTGGTTAAGCGTCTGCTTTCAGCTCATCTCATGATCCCAGGGTCCTGGGATTGAGCCCCACATTGGGCTTCCTGCTCAGTGGAGAGTCTGCTTCTCCCTCTCCCACTCCCCCTGCTTGTGTTCTCTCTCTCTTTCTGTCAAATAAATGAATAAAATTTAAAAAAAAATATGTGTATGGGTGCCTACAAGGTGGCTCAGTTAGCTAAGCGACTGCCTTCGGCTCAGGTCATGATCCCGGAATCCCGGGATCGAGCCCCGCATCGGGCTTCTTGCTCGGTGGGAAGCCTGTTTCTTCCTTTCTCACTCCCCCTGCTTGTGTTCCCTCTCTGGCTGTGTTTCTCTCTGTCAAATAAATAAATAAATAAAATCTCAAAAAATACTTGTAGTTCAACATATAATTCCTTCTGCAATATACATTTTTTAATAAATTTGGCATCTATAAAATATTTTGGTACTCGGGAAGATTTGTTGCTTAATATATAATTTCATTTCTCAGCAGCAACACTTAGTATATGCATTTAGACGTAAAACCTGTTGAAATTTCAGTCTGTGCTTTAAAGCTAATTAAGATTTTCATTGTGTATCTTTTTATATATCAATTATAGTTCTTTATAACAAATTGCATAATGTTAATACCTGAAATTTTATTTCTTCAACAAAGGTATACTTTGTATGCATAGTAAAGATGTAGAAATAGTCTCAATTTCTGTGAGGAAATGTAAACTCCCCTGAGTTTGAAACTAGTCCTTTCAGTCTTTTTTTTTCTAAGTTTTGATAACAGAAACAATGTCACTTTCCTCTTAATTCTCCTAGGAGTTCTTAGTTCTACTTTATAGAAAACAAGGGTACAGGTGAGTTGATTAATGGAAACTGACTTTGGACCCTTTTTCAGGGAGAGGGTAGAAAATGATGGAAATTTGGGGGAATGGGCAAGGACAACCACTACTCAGTTGATTGTGGCCATGTGAGAATTTGAGACCAATATCGTCATATCTTCTGACTTCATAAAATAATAAATAAATCTGGGGTTTTATGTGACATATCTCAAATTTCAAATCTTCACAAATAATTTTAAAAGTTATAAACACTATATGGATCAAACAAATCACATGTGCAAACCACCAATTTGCAACATCTGATCTAGAGATCTTCTCCCATAGATGGCTTGGCTATGGTTATTGGTTTTCTTTTGTTGTTGTTGTTGTTGTTTGTTTGTTTCTTTTTGTGATTTGACCCTAGAAATAAAACATTCTCTGCTTCCAGTGGGGTATCTAGGGGTCCCAACTAGAATTGTAGATCTTTATTTTTTAATTTAGATTCAAGTAGCCAACATATAGTACAACAACAGTTTCAGACATAGTATTCAGTAATAATCAGTTGCATATAACACCCAGTGTTCATCACATTACATGCCCTCCTTAATGCCCATCACCTGGTTACTCCATCCTTCCACTCCCCTTCTGTAACTCTCAGTTTGTTTCCCGGAGTCCAGAGTCTCTCATGGTTTGTCTCCCTTTCTGATTTCTTCCTTTTCAGCTTTCCCTCCCTTCCTTTTCAGTTTTCCCTCCCTTCCCCTTCCCCAGAGGATCAAAGTCCTCTGCATTATTTCTTATGTTTCATATATGAATGAAATCATATGATAATTGTCTTTCTCTGACTGACATTTCACTCAGCATTATACCCTCAAGTTCCATCTAAGTCAATATAAATAGTAAGTATCCATTCTTTCTGAAGGCTGAGTAATTAGAATTGTAGATTTTAAAACTATTATCACCAGGAAGAAAGAGATATCTCTCCTCAGGACTCTTTTCACTTCCTTATTTAAAATTGGCTCTAAGACTATTAATGTAGATTATCACAAGACCCTCTTCTCTCATTTTCCTCAGAACCTTCCATCTTTAGTACATATGCTTGGGGTTCTACTCCTAGACAGAAAATCACATGTATATGTATTCTTATCTGTGCCATTCAGGGTGTTATAAATCCCTGTGTCTGAAGGACAATTCAGTGTTCTGCCCAATACACTCAAGAGTTTAACAATGTAAAGATTTTCAGGGAAAGGGTAGGAGATGGAAGATATTTTCCACCACTAAAAACGAGAACAAATTTCTTGGGTCTCTTAAATTAAGCCAAATACTTTGAGCAGACAATCTTCAATATTAGCCCTAAAAATCCTAGCATGTCCTAGCACAGATGTGACAATAAAACATGCAGTTATCAGTACTTTAGAAACTTTACTGGGCCCAGAGTGGCAACTTGCTTTAAGCAAAAAGTAATAGTTTCATTTCTTTGAAAATAATAAATGGGAACAGAGGGATTTATGGGGAAAAATGTCTTCTTATATGATGAAGGTCAAAGCAGGAAAGGCATGAAGTAAAAAAGGAAGAGAAGGAAGAAGGATAAATAAATTAAAAAAAAAAACCCTGAAAACTACTTGGCTATTTGCAGCCTAACCCTATAATAGTAAATAAAAATTAAAGGTTACCATGGTGGCTTTGGGGTAGGGGTAGCTTTTGCACAGAGTGGACTATTAGGGAAGGATTCATAAAGTAGATAAGGCTTAGAAAATGAGACCACCTTTAAAAGATGAAAGAAGGACATTCTTAGCAAAAGAACAACACAGCAAATGCAAAAACATATAAGAGCTTCAGTATTAAGTGAATCAATGGTATCCCTGGACTTACAGACTAGAGAGAAGCTGAGGTAATATTGCCCTAATTGTCCACACTAAGAAAAGAGAGTTCTAGCCCATAGGCTATACATTGTGGATGTGCCAGAAGTAGAGAGATGATATAGCAAAATATATACTTTCAAAGGATTGTCCTAGCTGCATAATGGATGACTAGCTGGAAATAGTAAAACTAAAGCTAAGACATCAGTTACAAGGCCATCACAATGTTTGGTGTGAGTGAGCCTTAGGGCACAGCATATAGTAATAGACAGTGGGCTAAACTGAGACTGAGAGGAGAATTCTGAGGTAGAACAGATTATAACTGGCAGCTTTTCATGAAGGAGAGAAAGGAAAGGAGGACATTTAAGGAAGGATTCTACATGGCTCTAAGAGTATAGTTTTTGAAAGTCAAGGATAATGATAAAATTCATTAATCCATTGGGGAATAGAACTCTTCTCCCTCTTCTTTTTCAGACTTTCTCTTTCTTCTCCTTCCTTCATGGCCTTTGGCCTCCTTTAGCATCTCAGCTTTCCTCCCACACCTTTCCTCCCCACGCATTCTTCCCAGTTCCAATCATTTTATTGTCACGGAAGAACAGGGATAGTGTATGTGTGTGTGTTGTGTGTGTTGGGGGTGGATGCTGCAGAGAAGGATATCTACGAGAGGATTAGAATTATTGCACTCCCAGAATGGCCCCCTCAATGTATATTGGATAGGCTATGATGGCACAATCATTTCATTGCCTCCTTTTATTACTCAAGCCTTAATATGTGTTAGGCCCCAGGAAAATGGGAAATAAAAAACAATCCTGCCACAGTGGCACCAAAGCATTCCGTTTGAACTCATATTCTCAGAGATTGCTTGCTTACTTGCTTGACTGCTTCAGTAAGTCAACAAATATTAAGACATTATATTAGACAAATAAGTCACAGAGGTAAGGAAGGGTTTCATTATATACAGTGATCAGAGAAGACCTCTTTGAGTGGGTGGCTTTTAATCTGAAAATTAAGAAAAAGTAATAAAGAGCCAGAGAAGAATATTTCAGGCCAAAAACAAAAACAAAAAACAAAAACCGCAACAAGTACAAGGTTTCTAAGTGGGAAAGATCTGCATTATTCTAGGAACTGATAGACCAATGTAAAGGGGAGAGGGACAAGAGATGAAATTTAGGAGGTATACAATAACCAGAATACAGAATCTAATAAATCAAGAAAAGGAATACAAAAAAAGGTTTTAGAGAAAAACTAATCAGTTGGTTAGAAGTTGTTTGATTCAGTTTACTAGTATTTTGTTGAAGATGTTTCTGTCTATGCTCATAATAAATATTTGTCTGTGGTTTTCTTATGATCTTTGTGTTTTTTTTTTTAACCAGAGTAATACTGACCTGATTGAATTAGTGAAGAAATGTTACCTCCTCTTTTATATTTTGCAATACTTTGTGAAGTCTCATTATTAACTCTTCTTTAAATATTTGGTATAATTCAATGGTGAGGCCTTCTAGGACTGTTTTTTGGGGTTGGAGAGTTATTACAATACTAATTTAATCTCTTTGTTATAGGTCCAATAAAATTTCTATTTATTCATTAGTTTCAGTAATTTGTGTATTTCTAGGAATTTTTTCACTTCATCTAGGCTGTCTAATTTGTTGGCATACAGTGGCTCATAGTATTCCTATATAATCTTATTTATTTCCGTAAGGTCAGTAGTAATGTTCCTTCCTTTACAATTTTAGTAATTTTAATTCTTTCATTCTGGCTTGGTGAGTTTAGCTAAAGGTTTATCAGTTTTGTTGATCTTCTCAAGGAATGAAGTTTTAGATTCTTTGATTCTCTTTATTGTTTTTCTATTCTTCATTTAATTTTTTTAAAGATTTTATTTATTTATTTGACAGAGAGAAACACAGCGAGGAGAGAGGGAACACAAGCAGGGGGAGTGAGAGAGGGAGAAGCAGGCCTCCTGCCGAGCAGGAAGCCTGATGTGGGGCTTGATCCCGGGTCTCCGGGATCATGACCTGAGCCGAAGGCAGTCGCCCAACCAACTGAGCCACCCAGGCGCCCCATATTCTTCATTTAATTTAATTTACTCAGATATTTATTATTTTCTTCCTTCTACTTGTTTTGGATTTAGTTGGCCCTTTTTTCCTAGAATATTAAAGTAGGTCAGATTATAAGTTTTTATATCTTTCTTTTTAATATGTGCTTTATAGTTATAAAATTCCCTCTGAACACTGCTTTAAGCTGATGCATTTTATAAATATTAGTATATTGTGCATAATTTTCATTCATTTCAAAATATTTTCTAATTTCCCTTGTGCTATCTTCTTCAATCCATTTTTTATTTAGGAGTGCACTGTTTATGTATGAGTACATGTTTCAACACATTTGTGAATTTCTCAATTTCCCTTGTTATTTATTTCTAATTTCATTCAACTGAACACATTTTGTATTATTTTAATACTTTTAAACTTACTGAGTCTTGTTTTATGGTTTAACATATGGTCTACTCAGAAAAAATGTTGTTTGCTCTTGAGAGTAATGTGTATTTTAATGTTGTTGGGTAGAGTGCAGTATGTTAGATCTAGTTGGTTTAAATTTTGTTTGAGTCTTTTATTACCATGGTAATGTTCTTTCTACTAATCTGTTGAAAGTGGAGTAGTGAAATCTTTAGTTATTACTGTTAAGTTGTATGTTTCTCCTTTACATTCTTTCAGTTTTGCTTCATGTATTTTAGGGTTCTGTGGTTAGGTGCATGTATTTTTATAATCATGGTATCTTCCTGATAGATTAGCCCTTCTATTATTACAAAATCTTCAAGGCTTCTACAGAATGCATATGTAGAGGATGGGAATAGGCCTCCCTGGTTTTGCTGAGAATAAACATTTCTCTTGAATAACACTTCTCAGATTGCTGTGAGCCTTTGAAGAAAGTTTATTTTGAAAATTTTAAGAAGTTCTTGGTTTTATGGAAGAGAATTTCAGAAGTCCTTACTCTACCATTCTAGAACTGCCTCCTTGTTAGAGACTTTTTCCCCTCATTTTATTTTATTCATTATTTTACTTTAATTCCAGTATAGTTAACATAGAATGTTGCATTAGTTTCAGGTGTACAATACAGCGATTCAGTAATTCCATGCATCACCCAGTGCTCATCACAAATGCACTCCTTAATCCCCATCACCTATTTCACCCATCCTCTCAACCACCTCCCCTCTGATAACCATCACTTTGTTCTCATTAGAGATTATTTTAAGACTAATTTTTACATAAGAATTTAAGAACTTAAAGTACTCTTCCTTTCTAGATACATTTTCTTTGGCTTCCAGGACAACATTTTTCTTTACGTTTCCTTATACTTTACCTGTCCTCTCCTCCATATTTACTGAGTTATCCTCTTCTCTGTAGCCTTTAAATATGATACTGACTCAGGAGACAGTCCTATATTCTCTTATCTAAAAATGGTCATTTCCTTAGTGATCTCCCCCAGCCATATGGCTTTAAATGACATCTACATGGATGACAGCTAAATTAAATCTCCAGTCATCTTCTATGAACCCTAGACTTACATCCCATATAATCAGCAACCAGAAGCATTATATATGTTATTTTTGTAAGCATAACCTCCACCACAGGTAACTAGTATCCTGACTATTGTTTCTATGTGGGAATTCCTTACTGGCATTTATTGGAAAATTAATATATCTTTATGAATATCAAATACTGATAAAATAGTTTAAAAATAGCAAAACAGAAAAAGTATTATAATTCTCTTGTAAGAATTAAAGCTTAACAATGGACATAGAGATATTGCTGATTTGAAGCAACCTACTAATGTCAAGTCAAAAGCAAGAGTAGGAAATGCTGGCACACCAAGTCAAAAGTTGTGAAATGTCCAAGTATCCGTACAGAAGTATATGATGATCTTATCAGTTGATTTTGCTTATTGTAAGTGTGTGTTTGTGGCCTTGTATGCTGATAATGGTGAGTCTTTCTTACAAAGTGTACATTAATAAGTCTATATGCATAACATACAATATACAAACTCTGCAAATGTTTTTTCAAGAATAAGTTTGAGAAGCAAAATAAACTCTTAACCTGGCAATTTTGACTTTCAATTCTTTATAGTTCCCTTTATCTTGTTAAGATATAAAAAACTGTTGTTATTCAAATACTATATAATAAGATTTCCTGGTGTTTTCCAGTTTTGAGTATCTTTTATATACTACTGGTCTTTGCTACTACTTCTAAATTTACTATGTCTTATTTATTTAAAAAAGTTGGATATTCATAGAAATGAGTAAGGAACATGAAGAAGGTTGAAAATGTTTTATGAATAACATTTAATTTATAAAATTTTTAGGAATTCCAACACTTATTCCTGAATCCCACTGGATATATCTCAGAAGTCTGGACATATTATCAATAGAAATGGTAAATACAATATTAAAGACTTCTAATACCACAGATTAATTTTGCCTGGTTTTGTATATTATATAAATGGAATCATGCGTCACATACATTTATGTGTCTGTTTTTTGCTCAGCATTAAATCTGTGACCTCATTGATGTTGCCGAGTGTAACATACTTGTCATTGTCATTTGTTTTTTTTTCCCCTTTCTTTTACTTTCGATGTTTTTTTTTTATTTGTTTTTGTGCCATATAAATCCTACCTTTGGGCCCATTTTGGCTGTTTTTTTCTTTCTTTTTTTCTCTTTTTCTCTCTCTCTTTTTTTTTCTTACTTTTTGGTGGTGGCTTCTGATTGCTCTGAAACCCAATGGGCAACTTGTCTGGATCATGCTTGATACATTCAGTTATACATCCCCTCAACCACCCCTCACCTAATGACTTGGAGGAGGAATAACCAACAGAAGAAAAATACAGAGACTGCAACCTCTGTCACAGAACTACTGGATATGGACATACCATATGACAGAAATGGCATTCAGGGTAGCAATTATCCAAGCAATGGCTAAGTAGGAAAAGACTATGAGTGGCAACATAGAATCTCTAAGGGCAGAAGTGAGAGCGTATGTGGCAGAGATTAAAAATGCTATCATTGAGATCCAATCTAATCTAAATACTCTAACAGCTAGGGTAAGCAAATCAGAAGATCACATTAGTGATGTACAAGACAGACTGATTGAGAAGGAGCAGGAGATGTCGTGGAACAAACAGCTAAAATCCCATAAAAATAGAATTAGGGAAATAAATGATACCATGAAATGTTCCAATATCAGAATTATTGGGATCCCTGAGGGACTGGAGAGAGAAGACTAGAAGATACAGTTTAACAAATCCTGGATGAAAATTTCCCTAATCTGTGGAATGGAACAAGTGTTCATGTCTTAGATGCAGAGAGGACACCCCCAAGATCAATGCTAGAAAAACCTCCAGGCACATAACTGTGAAGTTCATGAATCATAAATTCAAAGAATGTGCCTTAATGACAGCTGGGATAAGAGATCCCTTGCCTACAGGGGGAAGACAATCAGAATAATTTCAGATCTGTCCACAGAAATTTGACAAGCCAGAAAGGGCTGGCAAGACATATACAGGGTGCTAAATGAGAAGAATATGCAGCCAAGAATACTTTATACAGCAAGGGTCACATTCAAAATGGATGGAAACATAAAGAGCTTCCAGAAGCAGCAAGGTTTAAAAGAATATGTGACCACCAAGCCGGCACTACAAGAAATATTAAAGGGGATTCTGTAAAGGAGGAAAGAACCCAAGAGTGACACAGAACAGAAATTTACAGAGGCAATCTATAGAAACAAGGACTTCACAGGCAACAGAATGTCAATAAAAACATATCTTTCAATAATCACTCTCAATGTAAATGGCCTAAAAGCTCCCATAAAATAGCACAGGGATGCAGAATGAATAAAACTACAGGATCCATCCATATGATGTCTACAAGAGACACATTTTGAATCTAAAGATACATCCAGAATGAAAGTGCAGGGATGGAGAACCATCTTGCATGCCAATGTGCCTCAAAAGAAAGCTGGAGTAGTGATTCTCATATCAGATAAATTAGATTTTATGCTAAAGACTGCAGTCAGAGATATAGAAGGACACTACACCATTCTTAAAGGGTATATCCAACAAGAAGATCTACCAATTGTAAATATTTATGCCCCAACATGGGACCACACAATTTCATAAGCCAACTGATAAGCAAAATAAGGAGTCATACTGATATGAATACATTAATTGTAGTAGATCTATCTTAACACACCACTCTCAGCAACAGACAGATCATCTAAACAGAAAATCAACAAAGAAACAAGAGCTTTGATGACATGTTGGACCAGATGGACCATATGGACATATTCAGAACATTCCACCCTAAAACAACAGAATACTCATTCTTACTGAATGCACATGAAACTTTCTCCAGAATAGACCACATACTAGGTCACAAATCAGGGCTCAGCTGATATCAAAAGTCTGAGATTATTCCCTGCATATTGTCTGAACACAATGCCTTGAAACTGGAAATCAATCACAAGAAGTTTGGAAGGAATTCAAACACTTAGAAAGCTAAAGACCTCCCTGAAGACCTAAAGAATGTTTGGATCAACCAGGAAATCAAAGAAGAACTTAAACATTTCATGGAAACCAATGAGAATGAAGATACAGCAATCCCAATCCTATGGGTTATGGCAAAGGCAGTCCTAACAGGGAAATATATAGCCATCCAAGCCTCATTCAAAAAAATTAAAAATCCTGAATACACCAACTCTCTTTACACCTTAAAGAACTGGAAAATAAACAACAAATTAAGCCAACCCCATAAACAAGAAGGTAAATAATTAAAATTAGAGCAGAGATCGATGAATTAGAAACTAGAGATACAGTAGAATACATTAATGAAACTAGAAGCTGGTTCTTTGAATGAATTAATAAGATCAATAACCACTGGCCAGAGTAATACAAAAGAAAAAATCAAAGACCCAAATTAATAACATTATGAATGAAAGGGAGAGACTAACACCAAGGAAATAAAAACAATAATCAGAAATTATCAACACTTATATGTCAATAAATTAAACAACCTAGAAGATATGGATGCATTCCTGGAAACCTGTAAACTTCCAAAACTGAAACAGGAAGACATTCAAAACCTGAATAGACCAATATCTAGTAAAGAGATTGAAGCAGTGATCACAAATCTCCCAAAGAACAAGAGCCCAGGACCTGATGGATTCCTTGGGGAATTCTATCAAACATTTAAAGAAAAAAAATAATATCCACTGAAGCTGTTTCAAAAAACAGAAACAAAAGGAAAACTTCCAGACTCTCTCTATGCAGACAGGATTACTTAATCCCCAAACCAGGTAAAGACCACATCAAAAAGGAGACTTTCAGACCAATATCCCTGATGACTATGGATGCCAATATTCTCAACAAGATCCTACCTAATAGGATCCAACAGTACATTAAAAAGATTATCCACCACGACCAGGTAGGATTTATCCCTGGGATGCAATGGTAGTTCAACATTCGGTAATCAATCAATGTGATAGAAAAAATCAATAAGAGAAGACAGAAGAACCACACAGTCCTCCCAATTGATGCAGAAAAAGCATTTGACAAAATACAGCATTCATTCCCGATTAAAATTCTTCAAAGTATAGGGATAGAGGGAATATTTCTCAACTTCATAAAATCTATCTATGAAAAACTCACAGCGAATATCATTTTCAATGGGGAAAAGCTGACAGCCTTCTTGTTGAGATAGAAAACAGGACAAGGATGCACACTCTCACCACATTATTCAACATAATGTAAGAAGTCCTAGCAACAACAATAATCAGACAACAAAAAGATATAAAAGGTATTCAAATTGGCAAAAAAGAAGTTAAACTCTCTCTCTTCACAGATGATATGATACTTTATATGGAAAATCCAAAAGACTACACCCTCAAACTACTAGAACTCATACAACAATTCAGTAATGTGGCAGGTACAAAATCAATGCACAGAAATCAGTTGCATTCTTGCACAATAACAATGAAAATATAGAAAGGAAAATTAGAGAATCAATTCCATTTACAATAGCACCCAAAACCATAAGATCCCTTGAAATAAACCTAACCAAAGTAGTAAAGGATCTGTACTCAAGGAACTACAGAATACTCATGAAAGAAATTGAAGAAGACACAAAAAGGTGTAAAAGCATCCCATGCTCATGGGTCGGAAGAATAAACACTGTTAAAATGTCTATGCTTCCCAGAGCAATCTATACTTTCAATGTCATCCCAATCAAATTCCACCAGCATTATTCATAGTGCTGGAATAAACAATCCTAAATTTCTATGGAAC
Source organism: Spilogale gracilis (assembly GCA_004023965.1). Taxonomy (NCBI): domain Eukaryota; kingdom Metazoa; phylum Chordata; class Mammalia; order Carnivora; family Mephitidae; genus Spilogale; species Spilogale gracilis. The sequence continues at coordinate 137,360 of PITA01000374.1, read as the reverse complement.
TAGAAAATACCCCGAATCACTAAGAAAATGTTGAAAAAGAAAAACAAACCTGGGGTATCATGTTACCTGATATCAAGCTTTCTTACAAAGCTGAGATCAACCTTTATTACAAAGCTGAGATCACCAAGACAGCATGGTACTGGAACAAAAACAGATGCAGAGACCAATGGAACAGTGCAGAGAGTCCAGATATGGTCAAATAATCTTCAACAAAGCAGGAAAAAATATCCAGTAGAAAAAAAAAAAACAGTCTCTTCAATAAAAGGTGCTGGGAAAATTGGACAGCTATGCATAGAAGAATGAAAGTTAACCATTCCCTTACAGCATACACAAAGATAAACTCAGAATGGATGAAAGACCTAAACGTGAGGCAGGAATCTATCAATAACCTAGAGGAGAACATAAGCAGTAACCTCTTTGACATTGGTCACAGCAACTTCTTTCAAGACACGTCTCTACAGGCAAAGGAAACAAAAGTGAAAATGAACTTCTGGGACTTCATCAAAATAAAAAGCTTCTACACACCAAAGGAAACAGTCAACAAAACAAAAAGGCAACCCACGGAATGGGAGAAGATATTCACAGATGACACTACAGACAACAGGCTGATATCCGAGATCTATAAAGAACTCTTCAAACTCCACACCCCCCATAAAAGATAATCAAGTTCAAAAATGGGCTGAAGACATGAACAGACACTTCTCCAAAGAAGACATACAAGTGGCTAACAGACACATGAAAAAATGTTCATCATCATTAGCTATCAGGGAAATTCAAACCAAAACCACATTGAGATACCACCTTACACCAATTAGAATGGCCAAAATTAACAGGACAGGAAACAAGTGTTGGGGAGGATGTGGAGAAAGGGGAAACCTCTTACAGTATTGATAAGAATGCAAGTTGGTGCAGCCACGTTGGAAAACAGTGTGGCGATTCCTTTAAAAATTAAAAATAGAGATACTCTATGACCCTGAAATTGCCCTATTGGGAATTTACTCCAAAGATACCAGTGTAGTGAACAGAAGCACCATATGTACCCCAATATTCATAGCAGCAATGGCCATAATCACCAAATTGTGGAAAGAGCCAAGGTGCCCTTCAATAGATGAATGGCTAAAGAAGATATGGCCCATATATACTATGGAATATTATGCCTCCATCAGAAAGGATGAATACCCAATTTTTGTAGCAACATGGATGTGATTGGAGGAGATTATGCTGAATGAAATAAAGCAAGCAGAGAGAGTCAAGTATCACATGGTTTCACTTACTTGTGAAGCATAAGGAGTAACATGGAGGACATTAGGAGAAGGAAAGGAGATGTGAACTGGGGTATATCAGAGAGGGAGATGAAATATGAGAGACTTTGGATTCTAAGAAACAAACTAAGGGTTTTGGAAGGGAGGTGGGTGGGGGATGGGTAAGCCTGGTGGTGGATATTAAGGAGGGCACATATTGCCTGGAGCTCTGGGTGTGGTGTATAAACAATGAATCTTGGAACATTGAAAAAATAAAATAAATTATTCAAAGTAAAAGAAAAAGAAGAAAAAAGGAAAAAAATGAGGAAGACACAAAGAGATGAAAAAAAGTTCCATGCTCATGGGTTAGAAAAAAATATATTGTTAAAATGTCTATGCTTCCTAGAATAATCTATACATTTAATGCAATTTCTTTCAAAATGTCATCATCACTTTCACAGAGGTAGAAGAAATAACCCTAAAATTTGTAGGGAACCAGAATAGACCCTGAATAGCCAAAAGAATGTTGAAAAAGAAAACCAAAGCTGGTGGCATCACAATTCCAGACCTGACGCTCTGTTACAATGCTGTAATCATCAAGACAGTATGTTACTGGCACAAAAAAACAGACTCATAGATCAATGGAACAGAACAGAGAGCCCAGAAATGGACCCTCAACTCTGTGGTCATCGACAAAGCAGGGAAGAATATCAAATGGGAAAATGACAGTCTCTTCAATAAATGGTTTAGGGATAACTGAACAGCCACATGCAGAAGAATAAAACTGGACCATATTCTCACCCATATACAAAAATAGGCTCTAAATTGATGAAAGACCTAAATATGAGACATAAATCCATTAAAATTCTAGAGGAGAACAAAGGCAGTAACCTCTATGACCTCAGCCACAGCAACTTCCTGTTAGACAGGCTCCAAGACAAGGGAAACAAAGGCAAAAATGAACTATTGGGATTTCATGAAGATAAAAAGCTTTTGCACAGCAAAGGAAACAGTCAACAAAACCAAAAGACAACTGACAGAATGGGAGAAGATATTTGCAAATGACATATCAGATAAAAGGCTACAATCCAAAATCTATAAAGAACTTATCAAACTCAACACCCAAAGAACAAATAATCCAATCAAGAAATGGGCAGAAGATGTGAACAGTTATTTCTCCAAAGAAGACATACAAATCGCCAACAGACATGAAAAAATGTTCCACATCACTTCCCATCAAGGAAATACAAATCAAAACCACAATGAGATACCACCTTACACTAGTCAGAAGAGCTAAAATTAAGAAGTCAGGAAATGAGAGATGTTGGCAAGGATGCAGAGAAAGGGAAATCTTACATTGTTAGTGGGAATGCAAATGGTGCATCCACTCTGGAAAACAATATGGAAATTTCTCAAGAAGTTAAAAATAGAGCTACGGTATGATCTAGCAATTGCACTACTAGGTATTCATCCAAAAGATACAAACGTGATTTTAAGGGACACATGCATCCCAATATTTATAGCAGCAATGTCCACAATGGCCAAAATATGGGAAGAGCTCAGTTGTCTGTCAAAAGAAAAATGGATAAAGAAGAAGTGGTATATAGTGTACACACACACACACACACACACACACACACACACACACACACACATTGGAATATTAGCCATCAAAAGAATGAAATCTTGCCATTTGCAATGATGTGGATGGAATTAGAGGGTATTATGCTAAGCAAAATAAGTCAATCAGAGAAAGAAAATTATCATATGATCACACTCATATGCAGAATTTAAGAAATGCAACAGAGGATCATGGAGGAAGAGAGGAAAAAATAAAACAAGATGAAACCAGAGAGGGAGACAAACCATAAGATACTCTTAATTATAGGAAACAAACAGGTTGCTGGTGGGGCGGAAGGTGGGGGGGTGGGGTAACTGGGTGATAGGTATTAAGGAGGGCATATGATGTAATGAGCACTAGGTATTTTAAAAGATTGATGAATCACTGACCTCTACTCATCAAATCAATAATACATTATATGTTAATTAACTGGATTTGAATTAAAAAATGGAAAAAAAATCTATCCATTGAATTCTGAATTTTGGATATGTATTTTTCCAAAAGTAATTTCTAATTTATTTTTCTTATAGATTCCAATTTTGTTGAAATTCTTCTTTATCTCTTTTATCTATTTTATCTAACTTTTCTCTTTTTTCTTGAACATATTAACCACAGTTTTTAAAAGCCCTTGTCTAAAAACTCTGATATCTGGGTCACCTGTTGATCTATTTCCATATTCCATTTCTTTTTGTTTTAAAATCTTGGTTTTAGGTCATATGGTCCTGTGTATAGGTATGTTTAATGATTTTTTATTGAATTGCAGACATTGTATAATAAACTGTAGAACTTTTCAGATGATGTTGATTTCCACCAGAAAGGCCTCATTCTGTCCTTTGCTATACAGATAATGTGGGAGAATTATTACCTTAATTCTTTTATGGGACTGAGTTGAATTCCAGTTTTGTTTAAACTTGGTATGTCTTTGTTGCTCTCTTATAACTAGGACATAGTTTCTCTAGGGATTTAAACTGAGAGCCTAGCATGCCTTCTTTTTTATAGCATTGGGAGACTGTAGGAAAGCCAGCTTTACTTCTCAGAGGTTTTCATATTTTTTTTAGCTTTATGATTTGTGCATACTCAAAATTTAGCAATTGTATTGAAAGGGGGTATTAGCCAAGAGTTTGAGACCTTCTAGATCTTTACTTTTATCACTTTAGCTCTCTGTGACCATGAAAACTATTGCTTTCCTCCTCCCCCATCATCGAGCAGCAGCAGCCCTATATTTAGGGCCAAACTTAAATTCAAAGCTGCAATTCACGGCCAGAATTGTCAAATACCACAAAGAATGAAGAAGATGAAGTTCACAAATTCATCTACGAGAAGTTCTATCCTTTCTCCAGAATTATTGTCTCTCAATCCTCATCACTTCTATAGCCCTAGGTTTTCTAATTGTTCATGAGGGAATCCCTGTTCACCCACAGTCCTTCTCATTATTTTTGCCACTATCACTATAATTTGAGCAATTATCATTTCTCATCTGAACTATTGCAATGCACTTTTTTATTTTTATTTTTTTTCAGTGTTCCAAGATTCATTGCCCATTCCCCACACCCAGTGCTCCATGCAATAGGTGCCCTCAGTACCCACCACCAGGCTCTCCCATCCCTCCACCCCCTCCCTCCAAGTCCCTCAGTTTGTTTCTATGTCCAAAGTCTCTCTTGTTTCATTTCTTTCCCTGAATTACCCTACTTCCCATTTACTTTCCTTCTACTATCTTCTATATTACCCCTTATGCACCACAAGTAAGTGAAACCATGTGATACTTCACTTTCTCTACTTGGCTTATTTCACTCAGCATAATCTCTTCCAATCCAGTCCATGTTGCTACAAAAGTTGGATATTCATCCTTTCTGATGGAAGTGTAGTATTCCATTGTATATATGTACCATACCTTCTTTATCCTTTTAACTGGACTTCCTTCTTCTGTTCTTCCCATATTTATATTTATATTTTTTTATTTTTAAAAGATTTTATTTATTTACTTGACAAAGAGAAACACAGCTAGAGAGGGAGGACAAGCAGGGGGAGTGAGAGAGGGAGAAGCAGGCCTCCTGCCAAGCAGGGAGCCTGATGCAGACCTGGATCCCAGGACTCTGGGGTCTTGACCTGAGCTGAAGGCAGATGTTTAATGACTGAGCCACCCAGGCACCCCTATATTTATATTTTTAACAGAGTATCCATGATGATTCTTTCGAAACCAAAAGTCAGATAATGTAATAATTTTGTTCCAAATTTTTTAACTACTCCTCATTTTCTTTCGGTAAAGTTCAAAGCCATTTAATGTCCTACAAGACTCTAGATGACCTGGCGTCTTTGATCTCATCCTTTCCTAGTGCTTTCCCCTTTACTGTATCTAGCTATACTGGATACTTTGATGTTCCTTGGAGAAGCCAGATACTTTTCTGACTTAGCTTCTTATCCCTGGATATTCCCTCTACCTGGAACACAGTTTCCTCTAATATCTCCATTGTTAATGTTTTTACCTCCTTAAAACTTCTGCTCAATTTTCACTTTCTCAAAGAGACCTGTGGTGATTACCCAATTTTAAATTTCAATGGCAACACCTATCTTCCACCTAGACAAGACTGATTCCCCTTATTCTGTAGTACTTTTATGTTTCCCATGGAAATTTTCACTTTACAACATACTTTATACTTTACTTTTTAATCTGGTTTGTATTTTATCTTCCACCATCACTCTCTTCTCTATAATATAAGCTCCACAAAGACAGGGTCTTTGTTTTATTCATGGATGTATTCCAAACTCCTACAATATAGTCTGGCACACAAGAGACAATTTATAAGTATTTGACAATAATTGAAAAAGTATGTCACATGTAATTATTTGGATCTTTTCAAAAGTACTTTCTACTTCAAAATATAGAGCTAAATTTAATTTAGACACAATCAACACAGACCTTGATATATTGCTCAGATGACTCCCTATATGAAACTTACTCTAAAATTCTTAGAGTTAGAAACTCACTCGAGTTCTATTCAATTTTGATTTTTCTAATTTATTTGAAAATGAGCTATGTATTTACTCATTTCTCTTTGAGATTTATAGTTACTGGTAAAGGCAATATTGTATAAAAATGAGAGAATCTCCAGTCCCTTTCTATTTACCATTTACTGTCGAGAATTAGATAGAATGATATGAAATGCAAATAGAATAGGCATTTCAAAAATAAAAACACATTCTCCTTTGGGGATCTTGTCCTTAGGAAGCTGGTACTGAACTCTGTATTAGCTGTCTTTTTATTCATTCATTTATTCTTAAGTTTTTATTTAAATTCCAGTCAGCTAACATACAGTATCACATTAGTTTCAGGTTTTACAATACGGTGATTCATCACTTACATACAACACCCAGTGTTCATCACAGTATATTAGCTCTGTGTTACTATATCTTTTGGACAATTTGGAAAATAGAAGTTATTGTTTCAATCTAATGAGAGAAAGGAGTCTGAAATAGTGAGATAATGTCTGCTTTCTAGAAAGAAAACTATTAAAAGCTAAGTTACCTTCTCCTGATCAACCCCACCCCCCCTTCCCCACTCCCATACCACCCTGAATTCAAGGCTTCAGCTTTAGAAACTACTAGGGGGCAGAACAGGAAATACCATTTCTTTTGTTAGAAGATCAGGTAAACAGAAAGCAAGAAAATACATACAGCTTCCAAACTTTAGTGGGCAGGCATGCACATCCATAGGGAAATCTTCCAAATGCATGGGGCACTCAGCATGAATTGTTAACCTAAAAGAAAAGAGAACAGAAAATGAGATTAAGCTAAAATGAATGGTGGTAAACACAGAGCTGAATGTCCATTCACCAGCAATGGGGAGCCCCTAAGAATAATGGGATTTTGTTTATACTGAGATTGAAGTCTTTATGAACACAAGTGATGAATTAAATGAACTAGAGAGCCTCTCAAAGCAGTATTCAGATTTTTAGATCAGATTTGAATTGCACCTTAGCACCTTTAGAAAAACAAATATAATTGTCTGCCTTAGCTGAGTTCCCTCACCCAGCCCTTCTCTTGGAAGAAACCTGAAAATACCGGGTCCTGGCTCATTCGCTGCTAATAGCAGTTTAATTATTTATTAAATAATTCTCAGCAGGCTATCAGGTGAGTTAACCAATTTAAAGACTGCACTGGAAAGGAGACATGAATATCTTTACTTGATAATGAACCAGTACAGAAGGTGGCTCTGCTGCTCACTGCAACTGCTATAGCTTTGTTGAAGGAAATGACTCTTAGAGAACACATATACATACTTGTGCATGCGTGTGCGCGCGCGCGCGCACACACACACACGCACACACCTGGCTAGGAAAAAATACAAAGGTAATGGAGGACATCAAAAACCTCAGAGGTTAAGTCTAAAGAGCTCATATTTTCTTTATAGGAATAACATGTGGGAGAAAATGCATGGATTCCTCAATGAAAATCTGAATGGTGTATGATTTGCCATGCCCACATATTAATTTTCCTGCATTAGTGTGCTTAATTTATTCTAAGATTTTCTCTCTGATTTCTTTAAAGAATTCTGAGCCTCAACTTCCCTTGGCCTAGATAGTAGCCTCTATGTAGAAATGGGACTCACACAACAGAAATGCAGTCTTTGGAGACTAGTTCTGATGAGTTATTTCTAGCTAATCAGTAAATCTCTTGGTTATACTAGACTCAATCTATGCCATCCTTTTGGAGTTCTAGGGGGCCAAATGGCCAGCATCTCCAATCCTAGTTAATTGTTAAAACTGATGAATGCACAACACTTCACAAATGATTAGAGGAGGAATACTAGATGTTGTGCAAAGCAAACTGATCAAAACAAACATGCTCATGTATGTACTAGCAAATACTCTAGACTAAATGGCAGAAACCAAGTGTATGCTCTTCAACAAATACTTATCCATCTCTTATTTTTAGTTCTCTCATCTAAGCAGTAAGAGGAACTAAATGGCAAGTGTCCTTACAGATATAATTAATCCCTTCAATATTTATAAAATTTTTCATGTGTCAGGTGCCTGGGTGGTTTAGTAAGTTAAAGTCTCTGCCTTCAGCTCAGGTCATGATCTCGGGGTTCTGGGATCAAGGCCTGCCTTGGGTTCTCTGTTCAGCAGAGAGCCTGGTTTCTCCTCTTTCTGCCTGCCTCTCTGCCTACTTGTGATCTCTCTCTCAAATAAGTAAACAAAATTTTTCATGTGTCTTGGACAAAAGCTTAATTCTCAAGTCAGCCTGCAATATCCCAACAATCTTCTTTTATTCTTAAGGTATAAAGGGGGTTTCATAATTCAAAGAATTTGACACACAAAAAACGTATTTCACTGAGAAACCTGTTCCCCATGTTGGATACTTGAAAGATTCCATGAGGGTTTAATAAAGAAAACTGTGTTCCTTCTTTCCACTTATATTAGTATTTCTAAGGCACAGCTATTTTTTTAAAGATTTTATTTATTTATTTGACAGAGAGAGAGATCACAAGTAGGCAGAGAGGCCGGCAGAGGGAGGAGGAAGCAGGCTCCCTGCTGGGCAGAGAGCCCAATGCAGGCCTCAATCCCAGGACTCTGAGATCAGGACCTGAGCCAAAGGCAGAGGCTTAACCCACTGAGCCACCCAGGTGCCCAAGACACTGCTTTTTATGAGTAGTGCCAAGGGGAAATTATTTTATGTCTACCCAGCAGTCCTGGGGGCATGGCAAATAAAACCCTAACAAATAGATTATCAAAGCAAGATGCAAAGTACACTGATTTCTGATCAAGAGCAAAAGTGATCCATATACTTTTCTATCTCCCTTCCCATGTACTTCTTGCCCATCCTACCGAGGCACAGAGCACAAGGGAGAAGGCAGATGTTGATGAGGACAGGGTACTTCACAAGCCACATTATGCTGTGCTCTTTTCATTGGTTTTTGGTGTTGTTGCAGCTGTTACCTATTTGTATATGTTTTTTAAGACTTTATTTATTTTATTTTTTAAATTATTTTTTAAAATTTTTTCCATAACCCTCAGTTTGTTTCCTGACATTAAGAGTCTCCTATGGTTTGTCTCCCTCCCCAGGCCCGTCTTGTTTCATTATTTCCCTCCTTACCCCCCATGCCCCCCCATCCTGCCTCTCAAATTCCTCATATCAGAGAGATCATATGATAATTGTCTTTCTCTAATGGACCTATTTCACTCAGCATAATACCCTCCACCTCCAGGATTTCATTCTTTTTGATGGCTGCATAGAATTCCATCATATATATATAGATATAGATATAGATAGATAGATATAGATATATAACATATATCTCACAATTTCTTTATCCATTCACTTGTTGATGGACATCTAGGGTCTTTCCATAGTATGGCTATTGTAGACATTGCTGCTATAAGCATTTGGGTTCATGTGCCCCTTTGGATCACTACATTTGTATCTTTTGGATAAATACCCAGTAGTGTAATTGCTGAGTCATAGGGTGGCTATGTCCAAAGTTACTGAAATCAGGATTTCAAAGAGATATTTGCACTCCCATATTCACCGTAGCATTATCCACAATAGCCAAGACATGGAAGCAACCTAAGTATCCATTAATAGGTTGGTAAGAAAATGTATACTACATACAATGGAATATTATTTAGCCTTAACAAAGAAAATAAATTCTGCCATTTTAAACCACATTGATGAACCTAGAGGACACTGTGCTAAGTGAAATAAATCAGACAGAGAAAGACAAATGCTATATGATCTCCCTTATATGTGGGATCTAAAATAGTCAAACTTAGGCGCCTAGGTGGCTCAGTTGGTTAAGCGACTGCCTTCAGCTCAGGTCATGATCCCAGAGACCCGGGATCGAGTCCCACATCAGGCTTCCTGCTCAGCAGGAAGTCTGCTTCTCCCTCTCTCACTCCCCCTACTTATGTTCCCTCTCTGGCTGTGTTTCTTTCTGTCAAATAAATAAAATCTTAAAAAAAAAATAAAATAGTCAAACTCATAGAGACAGAGAGTAGAATGGTGGTTACCAGGGGCTGGTGGGGAGGGAATGAGAAGATATTAGTGAAAGGATGGTAAGTTTCAGTTTTGCAAGATGACTAAGTCCTAGAGATATATTGTACAACAAACAGTCTTTAGTGGGCTTTTCAAGAATGGTCAGAGACCCCTCAACATGTGACATTCAGATCATAGGGACTCAGTTATGCTCCATGGTTTGACCTGCTTTGACTCTTTATTTTTATTTTTTTAAGATTTTATTTATTTGACAGAGAGAAACACAGCCAGAGAGGGAACACAAGCAGGGGGAGTGAGAGAGGGAGAAGCAGGCTTCCTGCCGAGCAGGGAGCCCAATGCGGGGCTCGATCCCGGGTCTCCAGGATCATGACCTGAGCCGAAGGCAGTCACTTAACCAACTGAGCCACCCAGGCGCCCCATGGCCTGCTTTGATTCTTATGCAAAAATGAGACAGGAACTAAGAATCAATCCAGGAAATTCCTTTCTTTGGGGGTAAAAGATACAGATAGAAAGGAAACTTTTTTAGCCCTGCACATGTGCATATATGTGTGCACTTGCACACACACGTTCCCCTCCATTAGTGCTCTCATTTCACTGTGTTTCACAGCATCCTGGCTCCCTTGTCACTTACCATTTGCTGCTCAAAAGCTGGTTTCTATTCCACCACAGTACAAAGTTAGTTTTAGTACTACTATAACCCCCTAACTGGTCTCTGCTATCACCTTTTCCCCTTACAGCGTATTATCTACACAGTAGTCTTCTAATGCTTCCTCTTTCTTTAAGATTTTATTTATTTGACACAGAGAGAGAGTTGGAGAGAGCACACAAGCAGGTGGAGAAGCAGGCAAAAGGAGAAGGAGAAGCAGGCTCCCCATTGAGCAGAGAGCCTGATGTGGGGCTCAATCCCAGGACCCTGGGACCATGACCTGAGCCAAAGGCAGATGCTTAACTGACTGAGCCACCCAGGTGCCTCTAATGCTTCTTCATCATATAAATACCAAAAGCCAAAGTCCATGCCATGGCTAAAAGGGTGTTGTATGACCTTATCTTCTGTTCCTCTATGCTTATCTTCTACCATGCCCTCCCTTGTTCACTTTGTTCCAGTCACACTGGCTTCCTTACTGCTCTTTCAACATGTCAGGTTCTCTTATAGCATGGCCTTTGCACTTGTTATATCTTCATACATTTTCAAGTCTTTGCTTAATTATTATTTTCTAAATGAGACCCACCCTGACCTCTACTCAGTTTACTATCTACATTAAGTTAGTAAACCTTACCATGCTTTCTTTTCCCATAGCACCTAACATTTAACATATCATAACATTTTTTTCTATTTATCATTTTTTCTCCTTACCATAAGGTTATGGATTTTTGCCTTCTGGTTATGGATTTTTGCCTTCTTTTCTCTTTGATGTGTGCTAGGAGCCTAGCACATTACCTGGGACATTGTAAGTGTTCAACACATATCCACTAAATGAATGAATTAAAGAATGAGTTTTCTTTCCTAAAAACATGTATTTGTATGGGCATCTTGTAGAGAGGAGTTATAGGCTGGGCAAACAGGGTTTAAGTATTTTTAGGGTTCCAGGTGAAAGCATTTTAATATGATTCCTTGATAGCCTACTATCTCAACTTATTCTTTTCAATGGGCATACAGCCCATTTTACATATGATGAAACAGAAGGGAAGGAAATTGTCCATATCACCCAACAAGTCTGGTCTAGAGATGACTAAGTTTCCTGATTCTTTGGTATAGTTTTCAAATATTTTGATCACAGACTATGTGCAAGCTAATATTCTCAGCAATGTAAATATATTAGTAAACATATCAAGAGTGTTGCCCTCTTAGAGCTTACATTTGAGTAAAGAGAAGACAAAAAATTTAAAAATATACATCAACCAATCAATCTATCAATCATATAGCATAACAAAAGGTAATATGCCTTGGGAAGAAAAATACTATGTGAATAGAAAGTACTGGGGAGGGATTGCAATTTTTAGTAGGGTGTTCAGGGACTACCTGAGTAGGTGGCATTTAAGCAGTAACCTGAAGGAAATGAGAGTGAGCCTTGTAGACACTTGGAAGAAGAACATTCAAAGTAGAGGGAGTAACAAATGCAAAGACCTTGAGGTAGAAGTTAGTCTGGTGTATTCAAAGAAGAACAACTAGGTCACTGGGGCTATAGTGGAGAGATGAAGAGGAAAGATTAATAGAAGATGAATTTAAGGAGGAAACTATGGGGGAATGGACTAGATAGTACAAGGCTCTCCTTAGATATTTTTATTTTCACCTTAAATTAAATGTGGAGGTATTGCATAATTTTGAGAAGAATGGTGATTTGATCTAACATTTTAGGATTATTCTGGCAGCTGTGGGAAGAATAACTTGAAGGGCAACAGCAGGAAGATGAAATTCAGCACCCATTTGTGATTCAAAACTGAAAAAAAAACTAGAAATAGAAGGGAACTTTCTCAACTGATAAAGAACAATTATGAAAAATCTACATCTAGAACCATACTTTATGATAAAAGACTATATCTTCCTAAGATCATGAACAAGATAAGGATGTCCATTCTTTCTTATTAAGCATTTTCTTGGAGATTTTAATCAGCCTAAGAAGGTGAAGTAATGGAAGTGACTACTAATGGGTATGCACTTTCTTTTTAGAGCAACTAAAGCATTCTGAAATTATCTATCGGTGATGACTGCACAACCCTGTAAACATCCAGAAAACATTTACTTTTACACTTAAAAAGTGTGAATTATAGGACATGTGGATCATATTTCAGTAAAACTGCTTAAAAATTTAGGCAAGCCATAGGGTGACTAGGTGGCTCAATTGGTTAAGCACCTGCATTTGACTCAGGTCATGATCTCAGGGTTCTGGGACTGAGCCCCATACCGAGCTCCTCCCTGCTGCTCATACGTGTGTTCTCTCTCTCTCTCTCTCGCTCTCTCTCTCTCTTTCTCAAATAAATAAATAAAATCTTTAAAAAATGTAGGCAAACCAAAGAAATTAAAGTCATAAAAATGGAAAGTAAAAAGCAAACTTTAATTGTAAATAATAGGTTTTTAGATACTCCATGTTTATAGAAGTCCTAGCATCATTAAGATTCCCTCCAAATTGATCAACAGATTCAGTACATTTCTTATCAAAATCTTAAAAGCTTTTCTTTTTATAAAAATAGCAAACTTATCCTAAAAGTTATATAGGAACAAAAAGGATCTAGAATAGGCAACACATTTAAAAAGAAAAAAAAAGCCTATGAGTACTTTCACTTTCCAATTTCAAAATATAACAGTAAGCTACAGTAATCAAGATGGCATGGGTCTGATTTAAAGATAGACAATACAGATCAAAGGAAAAGAATAGACAGTCCAGAGATAACTTCCAGATATATAGTTAATTGACTTTGACCAAGGTTCAAGGCAATTCAGGGCAGAAAAAAAAATAACATTTTCAACAAATGGTGCTGGGAGAATATCTACAAGCAAAAACATGAACATAGACTCTTACCTCATATCATAAACAAAAATCAACTCAAATGGAACATAGGTTAAAATGTAAGAGCTAAAAGTTTTAAAAAATTATAGGAGAAAAAAATCTTTGTGACTTGTAGTCAGGCAAAGATTTTCTAGATCACCAAAAGTATGAGCTATAAAAAAATAAAAACTATAATAAAATGGACCTCATCAAAATATAAACATTTTGCTCTTCAGAAGACACCATAAGAAAATTAAGACAGCCATAAAGTGGGTAACTATATTTGTGACTCATATGTTGATAAAGAATCTATATTAAGAACATATAAATAATCCTTACAACTCCGTATCCTCTCCAACATTTGTTGTTTCTTGCCTTGTTAATTTTTGCCATGCTAACTGGTGTGAAGTGGTATCTCAATGTGGTTTTGATTTAAATTTCCCTGATGGCTAAGGATGATGAGTCTTCTAGCCATTTGTACATCTTGCTCATAGCAGCAATGTCCACAGTAGCTGAACTATGGAAAGAGCCAAGGTGCCCCTCAACAAATGAATGGATAAGGAAGATGTAATCCATATATACAATGGAATATTACTCAGCCATCAGAAAGGGTAAATACCCACTTTTTTATTAACATGGATGGAACTGGAGGAGATTATGCTGAGTGAAATAAGTCAAGCAGAGAAAGTCAATTATATGGTTTCACTTACTTGTGGAACATAAGGAATAACATGGAGGACATTAGGAGAAGGAAAGGAAAAGCAAAAGGAGGGAATATCAAAGGGGGAGATGAACTATGAGAAGACTTTGGACTCTGAGAAACAAACAGGGCTTTAAATAAAAAAATAAATAAAACACATATCAAAAACAAACAGGGTTTTAGAGGGAATGGGGTAGGGGAATGGGTGAGCCTGGTGATGGCTATTAAGGAGGGCATGTATTGCACAGAGCACTGGGCGTTATAAGTAAGCAATGAATCTTGGAATACTACATCAAAAACTAATGATGTATTGTATAGTGACTAACATAACATAATAAAAAAATAATTCTTAAAACTCAAAAATGAGAAGAAAAGCAGTCCAATTTGAAAATGAGCAAGATATTTAACTATATATTTAATAAAAAATATATATGCATTTTTAAGAAATTATGCAATACCTCCACATTTAATAAAAAAAACCTCTGTCAACTAATAAGGACATAAAAAGATATTTAACATCATCAGTCATTAAGGAAGTGCAAATTAAAATTACAGTAAGATATTGCTACATGTGTATTAGCATGACTAAAATAAAAAAGATTGACAATATCAAGTGTTTGCAAGGATTTTGAGAAAATAGAACCTCATAAATCACTGGTAGAAATGTATAATATTATAGCACACTTTGGAAAACATTTTGTCAGTTTCCTAAAAAGTTAAACATATACTTCCTATAAAAGTCTGTGATTTCACTCTAATTCTGTTATCTAAGAGAAATGAAAGCAGATGTCCACAGAAAGACCTCATCATAGCAGAATTATTTATGATAGCCAAAAAGTGGAAACAACCTATGCCCATAAAATAATGAATAAACAAAATGTGGTAATATTCACACAATAGAATATTAGTCATCAATGAAAAGGAATAAGAGCAACAACATGAGGGAACTTGGGTGGTTCAGTCAGTCAAGTGACTGGCTCTTGATTTCAGTTCAAATCATAAGCTCAGGGTCAAGATAAGAGCCCGGAGTCAGAATCTGCACTGCGCGGGGGACCTGCTTAAAATCCTCTCTCCCTCTCTCTCTCTCTGTCCCTCCCCCTGCTCACACATTCTTGCTCACTCTTTCTCTAAATAATTAAATAAATAAGAACAACAAGAATGGATCTCAAGTGCATTATGCTAACTGAAAGTAGCCAGACACAAAAGGTCACATACTGTATGCTTCCATTCACATTAAGTGTCCAGAAAAGGCAAATCTATAGAGACAGGAAGTAGATTAGTGGTTGCCTGGAGCTGAGGTTTAGAATGGATGGTGACTGCAAATATTTGGTAACTTTTCTTAGAGATGATATAAATATTCTAAATCTAGATTGTGGTTATAGTTGAACAACTCTACATTTACTAAAAATCACTGGATTGTATACTTAAAATAAATTTCATCATATATAAATAATACTTCAAAAAGAGCTCTTATAAAATTAAAAAAGCAAGAGAGGCATTTTAACATAGTTTTTAAGAGCATAGATTCCAGAGGTGCCTGGGAGGCTCAGTTGGTTAAGTGACTGCCTTCGGCTCAGGTCATGATCCTGGAGACCCGGGATCGAGTCCCACATCGGGCTCCCTGATCAGCAGGAAGCCTGCTTCTCCCTCTCTCACTCCCCCTGCTGTGTTCCCTCTCTGGCTCTGTCAAATAAATAAAATCTTTAAAAAAAAAAAAGAGCATGGATTCCAAAGCTAGACTAGAAGATTTACAACCCAACACTACCTCTTAATAGCAATATGCCAGTTATTTCAGTTCTCTAGGCTTTGTTAGCTTTTATTTTACAAATGCTGATTAAAGCTCTAAAACTGGATAGTATTATGAAGGAAGGTAAGAAGTCTAAGAGCTGAGATTCAGTGTACAATAATTTTCAGTGTCTCATCTATTTTCTATAGGATGCACTACCCATGAATAATATAAATTTTACCACCAGCAAAAGGTATATATCAAAATCTCAAAGTGGAAAGGGGGCATGAAATAAGGAGGTAAACAACTGGCTGAATATGGTGGCTTGAAAATGTTTACTCCAATGATCAAGCTATGTCATCTCATTAAGAACCCCTGCTATTGAGGTAAAGCCACTGAGTAAATAGTCTCTTTTCTATTCCTTTGGAATTGAGACAAATTTGTGGCTTGATTATTTAGGCATTATCTAATCCCCAATGGAAATATCTAAGTACATATACAAAATGAACACACATATCAGAGACTATTCTTACTATACTACTTGCTGATTATTTGTTTATTATATCATTGACACAAAAGCCAGTGTTTATTTTATATTTGTTATATAGTGTTTTGCATTTGGAATATTTTTTGGTACATATTTGTCTCCTGAACTAGACTGAATATCACATGTAAGTCACTTGCTTTTAGGTGGGAATGTACCCAATGCACTGACCTAATAAGAAAAAAATTCCATCTCAGATGTTATTGCATCCATGTTCTCAGTGCCTATTTGCCTTTGGCCTGAGAAAGTGATCCTACTAGAAAATGAGTCTTTGGTCCTCATATCTTGATAATATCGCTCACTTTACTAACCACTTATCCATATCTTTATCCTTTTACTGCTGCAATATCTCGAACACATTCCTTACCCAGAACAATGTGGAGCTATACACATAACATTTGTACACCTCAAAATAAGTATGTCATACCTCAAAGAGTTTTTAAAACTACAAAATTAATATGAATCAAAATGAATCACCTAGTTCTTAATTGCTCCACAGAGAAATATCACATTGTTTTTAGAGTTTTGGATATAGAATACCAATTTTTTTAAAGTAGAGGCATAACATAGGAAAAAATTCTAGAGAAAAGAATTTTTTGAACTTACTGAAGTTCCAAAGTTTAAACATCTAAATTTTTTTAATTATATGCACTAATTGTTCAGTGAGATGATCAACACATTAAGAGTAATAAAGGAAGGAGAAGCATAGATTTAGTATGGCACAGAGTCTCTGGAGTTAAGTACGAGCCACACTGTAGGCAACGTGTCACCTAGGCATTTTAGAAATGGAACAAGATGCTCTGAATTCTGAGAAATATTCTTTCTAAAAACCAAAAGGTAGAAAACACTGTTTCATAAGTGGTTGAAGTGCTAGGCAGGCTTTTTCTATGACCACAGAGTAAAGGGCAAGGTGTGAGATTTATGATGAAAAAGGAAAGAGAATAAACCATTACTAGTCATTATCAGTAGAGACCATTTCAAATACACAACCACCAAACACCCAACCAAGCAGCACATTAGTTGTAAAAATCCCAGTTGTCTACAGGTTTACCACTAAACTCTTGAACTATAAGCCAAAGGCTTTAGTACACTGAAAGGCCCTAATTGGAAGACCATCAGTTTTACTGCTGCATTTCATCTTTTAGGGGGTACATATAAGTTTTAACAATTACCCCAGATGTGTAGCTCCAGTCTCATTTTCTGACATTTACACATTTCCCCACTCTCCGGCCACCTACAGATACATGTGATTTCATGACACAAAGCTTTCGTTTCTGTCTTTGCACATATATATATATATATTTTTTTTTCTTTACTGCCTGAAATGTCATTTCTCTTGATATGTGTGACAAAAAATTCTTCAAGTCCTTTCTTAAATATTAACTATTCCATGATGCTTTGTATGAGTGCTGCGGGCATAGTAAGTTCTCCTGCTCACAGAAATCCCAGAGTACTTTGGACAAATACTTTAGTTCTTAGCACTGTTGAAATAACTTTGTAGGCCCAAGATGGAGCTTCTCCTGCTTGCGGTGCCATGTTAACAAACCAAAACTTGGATAACTTCTGTGTTTCTGTAAATATTCTACTTGACCAGAAACACAGTATATCCAATCAGCCAATCCCCAAATGCCAAGACAGTTCTGGACATTTTCATCCCAAACAAGGTTGACTATGCAGCCCTAGCCAATCGGATATTTTCTATTTTTCTCTTCCTAGTTCTTTATTTTTATGCTGTGAAAGCTTTCTGTCTCCTGTCCCATTTTTCAGTTTTGCAAAAGGAGACTGTCCACTTCATGAAGTGATATAAAGTTTGTTAGTACTAACTAAATTGTTTTCTGTAATCATTTTTAACAGCACATAAGATTACCAGTATCTGTTTATGGGTCTGTCTTCTTTTTAAATTTTTTTTTTATTTACTTGACAGAGAGAGAGAGAGATCACAAGCAGGCAGACAGGCAGGCGGAGAGAGCGGAGGAACCCAGCCTCCATCCCAGGACCCTGAGATCATAACCTGAGCTGAAGGCAGAAGCTTTAACCTACTGAGCCACCCAGGCGCCCTATGTGTCTGTCTTCTGAATAGGGCTGTAACCTGAGAGAAGGGTCTCTATTTATCATTGTAACCTATCCCTGCTATGGTGGTTGGCCCATAGGAGATAGGCAATGAATGCTTCTTAACTTAATAAATATTTCTGCAATATAGAGCAGTTATTTTCAGTCCTGTTTCACAGAAGAAGAAACTGGGGCTCAGAGAGGGGGAAATGCCTTTTCCATGGCTACATGCTCATAAGTGCCAGTTGGGACTCTCTCCCAGAGCTCCTAATTCCTAAAGTTCATTTCACTACAATATACAGTTTTCTCCAACTCTGTCTAGGAGTAGCATCTAAAATAGCTTCATTCTTTGGAATTAGAGGGACTCTACCCATGATCTGTAAGTCCCCTCCCCCTATGTGTTAGAATGATGTTTTTAAACAGACTCAATCTGTCTGGAGATCAGCTTCTTGCCTTTATTTTTTTTAATTTAATTTTACTTTTTCAATGTTCCAAGATTCATTGTTTATGCACCACACTCAGTGCTCCATGCAATATATGGCCTCCTTGGGTGCCTGGGTGGCTCAGTGGGTTGAGGCCTCTGCCTTCAGCTCAGGTCATGATCCCAGGGTCCTGGGATCGAGGCCCATGTTGGGCTCTCTGCTCAGCAGGGAGCCTATTTCCTCCGCTCTCTCTGCCTGCCTGTCTGCCTACTTGTGATCTCTCTTTCTCTCTGTCAAATAAATAAATAAAATCTTTAAAAAAAATATGGCCTCCTTAATACTCACCACCATGCTCACCCATCCCTCCCACCCACCTCCTGTCCCAGGCCCTCAATTTCTTGCCCTTAAAAAATAAAAGCAATTCTTGTTATTATAAGGCCCTGATTTCCTCTTGCAGCTAACCACTTGTAAATATATTCTTCCTTTCCTCCTTCCAACGCAGTACCACTTCCTCTGTAAAACCCTCCCATATCTGGACCCATGCTTCCAAATCATAATGAAACCTGTACTCTTTAGTTTACAGTACTTCACTGTTGGCTTTTTGTGAGAATTCCATTACGCCTTATAGTACAGGGAATGATGTATCCTGTCTTTCTTGCCAGGATATGAGCTCACGGAAGGTAGGGATTGATATCACCACACAGAGTACACATCATAATTTGAGACTGACTGAGAACTTGTACTATTACTTGCTTCTCACCTCGCTGTAAGCTTTCTCAGAGCCCAAATGAGCCACTCCACATCTTCTATGTCCTTACCTCTGTTCATTAGAGTGAGGCTCGCTAAAAGTATGGTTCTGTGAGTCAGAGTCGGTTTCTAGCTTAAAGAAACAGGAACTACAGATGGAATACCCTAGAGCAAAAACTATTACAGAAAAGGACTGTGTGAAACAAAGCTATCAGTGCTTGGTTGATTTGATTATATTAAATATTATAGAGCTAACCTAACAACGTATCCCAGATGCCTTCCCTGGTTCCTGGCCATTTCAGAGGCAATCACTATTGCAAAGATTCATGTGTAAGCTATTTGCATCTAAAGTAGGAAGAGACTAGCCTTATTATTAACATTTTCACAATTTGTCTTTGAAATAATTTGTCTCTGGAAATCCAAAGTACATAAGCAAAACTGACTCATTCATATAATCAAAGGATAAACGAAGGCATGAAGGTCTGAATGAGACAGGAAGCTTCTTTTAATTGCTTAAAAAATGGCATGTTCTTAATGATGCAACATGAGAAGTGAGTTCTTATATTCTTTAATTTTCAGTTAAATGTAGGACATTACTACTGTGTAGACACCAAGTTCTTTTGAAAGACAAAAAGACACGTTGTGCAATGTATTCAATTTTATAAAATCTCATTGTGTCAAAGTTCTGAGTTTCAGACCTGAATTTCCAACTGCAGCTTGTCATGTCCACGTCAGAATTATTATGTTTAAACTTTATATCCCTTACATTCCTTTCTCAGAGAAAGTGGTGGGATGGAGTAGAGGAAAAACTGCTGCTTTAACCTAAGAGTGATTTCAATTTCTGTATCAGCTCTGCCACTTACTAGTGGTGTGACTTTGGCTCTACTGAAACTTCAGTTTACTAAATATAAAAGTGGAGGTTATTAACACAAAAGCCTCCAAAATGGTCATATGCCAGAATATGTATCAAGCAATTCATAAGGCTTATCACATTTACTCCCCACAATGGCCTTATGAGATAGGCATTGTTATGATTCACCACATTTTACAGATGAAGGACAAGATCTTCAGACCTTACTGGAGAACCTACCTTCTTAATCACAATGCTGCATGCACTGTGTAATGCACAATCACTGCCATGAGAAATGAGATAAATACATGTGAAGAACCTACCATATCACCTGGTATATAAAAAATACTAAATAAGTTTAAGTTCTCTAAACACACTTTCCTCTCTATAAAACATCTGTTGCTTCTTCTCCATTGCTTTTTAAAAAATAAAAACACCACAATCCAGGGAGAATATGTAAGGGACAGTCTCAATATGCCCTCTTCCTCATTACCCCATATCTAGTTGGACACCAAGTTCTTTTGAAAGCCTCTCTTTTCTTCTCCACTCTTACTGTTTGCTGCCTTTGTTTCATCCATGAACAGCTTCTCTGGACTACAAAATGCTCAACTAACTGGTATCCATGCTTCTAAATGATTCTTCAGTATGCAACCTATTTTTTTTTTTGCAACCTGATATTTTAATTAAAAAAAAAACCCTCTGGAATTGGCAGAGAACTGTCAGCTGTTCACCAAATCCATTTATTTTCCCAGCCTCCCTTGCAGTGAGGCATGTCCATGTGACCTCATTCTAGTCAAAGAAATATCAGTAGAAGTATGCCACTCAAGACCCAGACTTTAAACACCTCCCACATATAATCCTCCATGTTCTTTCTTCTTTTACTCACTTGATACAGAGAAGCAAAGTGACCTTGGAAACCATGTATTGAATGTGGTAGAGATACCAGATGAAAGGAGCTTGGGTCCCTGAAACACCACTATGGAATGAGCCACCTGCTTTGAAATTTAAGGAGCAAGAAATACAATTAAATCAAGTTTGAACTGTTATACATTTTTTAGTTGAGTAAACTGTAACACAAATGATCTGAGCAAGCTACTCCCTTTTAAAAAACCAGTAATGCTTGCCAATAAGCACAGAATGAATATATTCTGTATCACTTCCAAATTATTATTCCTCATCCTTATGCAGAAACTCTTCCAAATAGACACGTTATTTGTCTATATTTACCATTACCTCACCTTCTCACTGTCATTTTCAAGAAGCTTATTTACTCCTCCATATTCAATAGGAATGTTAATACTTGGATTATTATTATTTTTCTAACTCTTAGTACTTCTGTTGTCCCAGGGGAGTTCTTTGCTTATTGGGAGAACTAACAACATTCTGACCATCACCAACTTCCGGAACTTCAGGAACCAAACACCACCAATGCCACATGTTGTATATCCACCTCCTTCTTCAACCTTATTTAGTGGAAAAAGCAGTAGCTTGAAAAAGACTTGCATTTGCCTAATAAATGCATCATTGGACAAGTCATTTTAATTTTTATTTAATTATTTAACTTTTATTTAAATTCAATTTAATTAACATACTGTATTAATACTTTCAGGGGCAAAATTCAGTGATTCATTGGTGGCATACAAAACCCAGTGTTCATAATATCAAGTACCCTTCTTAATGCCCACCACCCAGTTACCCCATCACCCCATCCACCTCCCCTTCAGCAACCCTCAGCTTGCTTCCTATAGTTGAGTACCTTATAGTTTGCCTCCTTCTCTGTTTTCCTTTTGTATTATATTCCCTTCCCTTCCCCCATGTTCATCTATTTTGTTCCTTAAACTCCACATATGAAAGAGGTTATGGTAATTGTCTTTCTCTGACTGACTTATTTCACTTATAATATCCTCTAAATCCATGCATGCCACTGTAAATGGCAAGATTTCATTTATTTTGAAAGCTGAATAATATCTCACTATCTATATCTATATCTATATGCCATATTTTCTTTATCCATTCATCTGTTAGCAGACATCTGAGCTCTTTCCATATTTTGGTTATTGTGAACATTGCTGCTATAAACATTGGGTACATGTGCCCCTTCAAATCACTATGTTTGTATCCTTTGGATAAATATCTACTAGTCCAACTGCTGGATCATAGGATAGCTCTATTTTTAACTTCTTGAGGAAAATCCATACTGTTTTCCAAAATGACTGAACCAGTTTGCATTCCAACAGTGTAAGAGGGTTTCTCTTTGCATCCTTGCCAACATGTTGTTCTCCGAGTCTTTAATTTTAGCCATTCGGACCAGGGTGAGGTAGTATCTCATTGTGGTATTGATTTGTATTTCCTTGATGCCAAGTGATACCAAGCATTTTTTCATGTGTCTGTTGGCCATTTGTATGTCTTCTTTGGAAAATGTCTGTTCATTTCTTCTGCCCATTTCTTGACTGGATTATTTGTTTTTGGGTGCTGAGTTTGATAAGTTCTTTGTAGATTTCAGATACTAGCCCTTTACCTGATAAGACATTTGCTAATATCTTCTCTCATTCTCTAGGTTCACTTTTGGTTTTGTTAACTGTTTCCTTTGATGTGCAAAAGCTTTTTATCTTCCTGAAGTCCCAATTTTGCTTTTCTTTCTCTTGCCTTTGGAGATATGTCCAGCAAGAAGTTGCTGTGGCCAAGGTCAAATAAGTTGCTGCCTGCCTTCTTCTCTAGGATTTTGATGGATTCCTCTGTCACATTTAGGTTTTTCAACCGTTTTGAGTTTATTTTTGTGTCAGGTATAAGAAAATGGTCCAGTTTCATTCTTAGACATGTGACTACCTAATTTTCCTAACACCATTTATTGAACAGACTGTCCTTTTCCATCGGATATTCTTTGCTGCTTTGTTGAAGATTAGTTGGCCATAGAGTTGAGGGTCCATTCTGGGTTCTCCATTCTCTTCCACTAATCTATGTCTGTTTTTGTGCCAGTACCATACTTTCATGATGATTATATCTTTGTTATACAATTTGAAGTTCAGAATTATGATGCCACCAGCTTTGATTTTCTTTTTCAACATTCCTCTGGCTATTTGGGGTCTTTTCTAGTTCCATACAAATTTTAGGATTGTTTATTACAACTCTGTGAAAAATGCTGATGGTATTTTTGATAGGGATCACATTGAATGTGTAGATTGCTTTGGGTAGCATAGACATTTTAACAATATTTGTTGTTGCAAACCATGAGTTTGGAATGTTTTTCCATTTATTTTTGTCTTCTTCAATTTCTTTCATAAGTTTTCTATGGTTTTCAGAGTGCAGAAACCTGTTTGGTTAGGCTTATTCCTAGGTATCTTGCAGGCTTTGGTGCAATTGTAAATGCGATCTATTCCTTGATTTCTTTTTCTTCTGCTTTCTTTTTAGTATATAGAAATGCTAGTTACTTCTCTGCATTGATTTTATATCCTGCAACTTTCCTGATTTCCTGTATCAGTTCTGGGAACTTTTTGGTGGAGTTCTTTGGGTTTTTACATAAAGTATCCTCTCATCTGCCAAGAGTGAAAGTTTCACTTCTTTTCTGATTTGGATGCATTTTATTTCTTTTTGTGGTCTGATTGCCGAGGCTAGGACTTCCAGTACTATGTTGAACAACAGTGCTGAGAGTGGACATCCCTGTCATGTTCCTAATCATAGGAGAAAAGTTCTTAGTTTTTCCCCATTGAGAATGGTAATTGCTGTGGGTTTTATGATGTTGAAGTATGTACCCTCTATCCATATATGGTGGAGGGTTTTTACCATAAGGGATGTTGTATTTTGTCAAATGCTTTTTCGGCATCTACCGAGAGGATCATATCAATCTTATCCTTTCTTTTATTAATGTTATGCATCACATTGATTGATTTGTGGATGGTGAATCACACTTGCAGCCCAGGGATAAATCCCACTTGGTTCTGGTGAATAATCCTTTTAATGTACTCTTAGATCCTATTAGCTAGTATCTTGGTGAGAATTTTGGCATCCATATTTATCAGGGATCCTGGTCTGTAATTCTCCTTTTTGGTGGGTCTTGTCTGGCTGGGGATCAAGATAATGCTGGCCTCATAGAATGAGTTGGAAGTCTTCCTTCTATTTCTATTTTCTGGAACAGTTTCAGGAGAATAGGTATTAATTATTCTTCAGTGTTTGGTAGAATTCCCCTGGGAAGCCATTCAGCCCTGGACTCTTGTTTTTTGTTGGGAGATTTTTGATTACTGATTCAATTTCTTTGCTGGTTAATCATCTGTTCAGCTTTTGTTTTTCTTCTTATTTCAGTTTTGGTAGTTTATATGTTTCTAGGAATGCATTGATGTCTTCCAGATTGCCTAATTTGCTGGCATATAAAGCCTCATTATTCTCTTATAATTGTTTGTATGTCTTTGGTATTGGTTGTGATCTCTCCTCTTTCATTCATGTCTTTATTAACTTGGGTCCTTTTTCTTTTCTTTTTGAATAGTCTGGTTAGATGTTTATCAGTCTTATTAATTCTTTCAAAGAATCAGTTCCTAGTTTTGCTGATCTGTCCTACTTTTTTATTGTTATTATTTCTATATCATTGATTTCTATTTTACTCTTTATTTCTCTTCTCCAGCTGGGTTTAGGCTTTATTTACTGTTTTTTCCCCCAGCTCCTTTAGGTGTAAGTTTAGGTTGTGTCTTTGAGACTTTTCTTATTTCTTGATGAAGGCCTCTATCATTATATACTTCCCTCTTAGGACTGCCTTTGCTGCATCCCAAAGGTTTTGAACTTTCATGTTTTCATTTCATTTGCTTCCATGTATTTTTTAATTCTTCTTTAATTTTCTGGTTGATCCATTTATTCTTCACTAGAATATTCTTTAACCTCCATGTATATGTGGGGTTTTTTTCTCTTTCTTTCTTTCTTTCTTTCTTTCTTTCTTTCTTTCTTGTGGTTGACTTCAAGTTTTATGGCATTGTGGTCCAAAAATATGCATGGTATGAGCTCAATCTTTTTGTACCAGTTCACACCGGATTTGTGACTCAACATGTGAAATATTCTGGAAAATATTCCATGTGCACTGAAGAAGAATATGTATTCTTCTGCTATAGGATGAAATGCTCTAAGTACATCTCTCAAATACATCAGGTCCAGTGTCTCATTCAAAGCCCTTTTTTCCTTGTTGATCTTCTGCTTAGGTGATCATTCCATTGCCATGACTGGGGTGTTTAAGTCCTCTACTATTACTGTATTATTATCAATGAGTTTTTTTAATTTTGTTGTTAATTGATTCATATATTTAGCTGCTCCCAGGTTAGGGGCAGAAATATTTACAATTGTTATATCTTCTTGTTGGATAGACCCTTTTATTATGATATAGTGTCCTTCTTCATCTCTTATAATCTTTGATTTAAAATCTAGTTTGTTTTACGTAAAGATGGCTGCTCCAGATTTTCTTTTAAATATTTTATTTTTTTATTAGAGAGAGAGAGAGAGAGAGAGAATAAGTCATTTCGGGTGGGGCAGAGAGAAAGGAGAAACAGACTCCCCACTGACCCAGGAGCCTGATGTGAAGCTCGATCCAGTACCCTGATATCATGACCTGGGCTGAACACAGACCCTTAACTGACTGAGCTATGCAGGCACCCCTCTAGTTGTGTTTTGATATCCATTAGCTTGATAAATGGTTCTTCTCACTCTCAGTTTCAATGTGGAGGTGTCTTTGGGTGTTAAATGAGTTTCTTGGTAACAGCATATTGATCAGTCTTGTTTGTTGTTGTTGTTGTTGTTGTTGTTGTTGTTGTTGTTACTGTTGTTACTGTTGTTTAATCCAACCTGAAATCCTATGTCTTTTATTTGGAGCATTTAGTCTACTTGCATTCAGAGTAATTATTGAAAGATATGAAGTTAGTGTCATAGTGCCATAGTATTACCTGTAAATCCACTGTTCTTGTAGATTGTCTCTTTTCCTTTCGTGTCTGTTATTTCTGGTCTCTCTGCTCAAAGGATCCCTTTTAATATTTCTTTCAGGGCTTGTTTGTGATCATAAATTCCTTTAATTTTTGTTTGTCCTGGAAACTCTTTATCTCTCCATCAATTCTGAATGATAATCTTGCTAGATAAAGTGTTACTGACTGCATATTTTTCCCATTTAGCACTTTGAATATATCAGACTAGTCCTTTCTGGCCTGCCACTTTCATAGGGATAGGTCTGCTGCCAGCCTCATGTGTCTACAATTGTAGATTAAGGACCTCTTCTTCCAAGCTACTTTCAGGATTTTCTCTTTATCTTTGAAATTTGCAAGCTTCAGTATTGTATGTCAAGATGTTAACCTATTTTCATTGACTTTGCTGGGGGTTCTTTGTGCCTCCTGGATTTGAATGCCTGTTTCATTCCCCAAATTAGGGAAGTTCTCAGCTATAATTTGTTTAAATAAACATCAAGTTCCTTTCTCCTACTCCTTATCCTCTGGGACTCCTATGATATAGATACTGCTTGACTTTATGGAATAACTCAGTTCTCTTAGTCTCCCTTCATGATCTAATAACTCAGTTCTCTAATTCTCCCTTCAAGATCTAACTTTTTCTCTTCATTTCACCTTATTTTCCATCATTTTATCTTCTATATTCACTCTTCTCCTTTGTTCATCCTCATTTTTATGGCTTCCATTTGGGACTGCATCTTGGTAATAGCATTTTTAATTCCAGACTTACTATATTTTAGTTCTTTTACTTCTATAGTAAAGCACTCTCTAGTGTCTTCCATGCTTTTTTCAAGCCCAGCAGGTATCTTTATAATTGTTTTAAATTCTAGCTCAGACATCTTACTTATATCAATAGTGATAAAATTGCTGGCAGTGAATACTACCTCCTGTTCTTTGTTTTGTGGTGAATTTCTCCATCTCATCATCTTGTCCAGAAAAGAAAAGAAGAAAGAGAAAAAACAACACTGACAACAGATAAAAACAAAAATAAAAAGAAGAACAAAGCAAAACAAAACACTAGATCCTCAGTATGTTTTGGTCTGCTTGTTAAAAGAAATTAGATCCTTTTGTCTGTAGTGTCATCCTCTCTCAATCCCTGGGTTGCCTCTTTGTTTTGTTGACTGTTTCCTTTGCTGTACGTAAGCTCTTTATTTTGATGAAGTCCCAAAAGTTTATTTTTGCTTTTGTCTCCTTTGCCTTTGGAGACATGTCTTGAAAGAAGTTGCTGTGGCCGATGTCACTACAAAGGGCTGATATCCAATATCTATAAAGAACTACTCAAACTCAACACCCAAAAAGAAGATGAACATATCAAAAAATGGGCAAGAGACATGAAGAGGCACTTCTTCATAGAAGATATACAAATGGCTAACAGACACATGAAAAAATTTCATCGTCACTAGCTATCAGGGAAATTCAGATCAAAACCACACTGAGATACCACCTTCCACCAGTCAGAATGGCCAAAATTAACAAGACAGGAAACAGCAAGTGTTGTAGAGGCTGCGGAGAAAGGGGAACCCTCTTACACTGTTGGTGGGAATGCAAGTTGGTGCAGCTGCTTTGGAAAACAGTGTAGAGATTCCTTAAAAAATAAAAAATAGAGCTACCCTATGACCCTGCAATTGCACAACTGGGTATTTACCCCAAAGATACAGATGTAGTGAAAAGAAGGGCCATATGTACCCCAATGTTCATCGCAGCAATGGCCACAATCACCAAACTGTGGAAAGAGCCAAGGTGCCCTTCAACAGATGAATGGATAAAGAAGATGTGGTACATATATACAATGGAATACTACACCTCCATCAGAAAGGATGAATATCCAACTTTTGTAGCAACATGGACTGGACTGGAAGAGATTATGCTGAGTGAAATAAGCCAAGTAGGAAAAGTCAAGTATCACATGGTTTCACTTACTTGTGGTGCATAAGGGGTAATACAGAGTACAGTAGGAGAAGGAAAGGAAATGGGAAGTAGGGTAATTCAGGGAAACGAAACATGAGAGACTTTGGACACAGAAACAAACTAAGGGACTTGGAGGGAGGGGTGGGGGGGCAGAGCCTGGTGGTGGGTACTGAGGGCACCTATTGTGTGGAGCACTGGGTGTGAGGCATGGGCAATGAATCCTGGAACACTGAAAAAATAAAATAAATTTAAAGTCAAAAGAAATAAAAAGTAAAAAAAAGAAACTAGATCCCAAAATAAGAAAGAAAAACTTGCATATTATATATATAGTATAATCAAAGGAAACAAATTAAATATATATGTATATATATAGTTTATGTAAAAATTAAAATTAAAAAGGAATTGAAAAAAATGAAAATAAGTGAATAAATACTAAAAGACTAAGAAATAAAAATGCAAAGAATGCTATGTACTGTTTTCCCCAAGAGCTGAAGCTTTGCAGTCCTCTATGATCAATAAACTTGGTGCCAGCTAGTTGTTTGTCCTGGTCTTATAAGGGAGGGGCCTGTTGTACTGATTCTCAGTGGACTTGCCCTATTGCAAATGTGCCTCCTTTACACAGAGGCGGGGCTCAGTGTAACTGGCACCATTTTGCTCCCTGAAGGCTTTCAGCACTGATCCGTGGGATGAATATGGTGGTGCCCCACTCTCTAACACCTGGAGCTGAAAGTTCATGTCCTCCACTCTTCAGGGAGCACTCACAGAAAAGCAATCAGTCACTCTTATCTCCCCAGTTTCCACGAGAACTCTGTGTTTACCAGGTCTGTGACTGTTTTTATATCAGGCACATGCGTAAGTTTAAAAGCTCTAAATTTTATGGACTTATGGCACAGCCCCACTCTATTCCTTCTGGGGGTGGGTGGGTATTGCCATGCTTCTGACTTTTGCTGGATTGTGTCCAAGAAATCATTCACATAACTGTGCAGCATTTTAGCTTATGGCAACACAGACCAGAAAGCCAAAACCTATACTTGTTGTTTTCAGCCAGCTCCCATTGCTTCTATTCCTGGGAACAGTATAACACTTAGATGCCACCCATGCTTCTTGTGATCCCAGGGAATCTGAGACCATACTGTCACACCTGGGATTCTGCTCCGCTTCACCACCTGAGCACCTTTAAACTAGGATCTCTTCCCACTCCAGCAGACTTCTAAACAGTCTGATTTTGTGCTTTGCTGCTTATGATACTTTTTGATAGCCTTCTTAAGCAGATTCTCTCCCCTCTGTAGCACCTCAGCTTATTATCCAATTCAACCCTCCATACCTCCTAATTTCCAAAAGGTGGTCACTTTTCTAATTGTAGACTTGTAGCATTTCTTTTTTTGAGGTCACCAATTGATTTCTCAGGTGTTCAGAATGATTTGATAACTATTTAGATGTATTTGAGGGATGACATAAACTTAGGGTCCCCCTACTCCTCCACTATCTTAATTGTTCTCCCATTTTTTTACATTGATTGATTGATTGATGGATTGATTGATTTTAGAGTGAGAAAAAAAGCACAAGTGTCAGGGGAAGAAAGAGGGAGAAACTTCAAGTGGAATCTACACTGAGCACTGAGCCTGACATGTGGCTCTATCTTAGCACCCTGAGATCACAAGAGTTGGATTCTTAACCAACTGTACCACCCAGGCACTCCTCCATTTTTAATTTTTAAGCTTCACTTTCTGGATTTGTCCAACAGGGATAATAATGCCTATATCAAATAGTTTTTGTGAAGATTAGAGATAAAGTGTTTGGCACACAGTAGGTATCCAATACAAAGTAACTGTAATTATTGTTAGAATATTATCATTCATGTATATAGCTCATTTTCATCTTTACCTTCTTCCAATATACCTTCCACATTGTTATCAGAACAATCTGTCTGAAATGCAAATCTATGATATTCTCCTGCAGTCAACTCTTTAATGGATCCTTATCATTTTTATGCCAATGTAGCTCTTAAGAATCCCTCTCCATGCTAGGCCACTTTTCTGCACTATACTCTATGATCCAGTCATACTGATTTTCCATTCATTTCTTTAATGCATAATTACTACCTCCATCACTTCATTCCCCTGGACATCATACCTGCTGTACTCTCTCTCTGGAACATTTCCTTCCTATCTTACATATCTTTTAAGTCTCAGTTTATTTTTTTTTATTTTTTTTTAAAGATTTTATTTATTTGACAGAGAGAAACACAGCCAGAGAGGGAACACAAGCAGGGGGAGTGAGAGAGGGAGAAGCAGGCTTCCCGCCGAGCAGAGAGCCCGATGTGGGACTCGATCCCGGGTCTCCGGGACCATGACCTGAGCCGAAGGCAGTCGCTTAACCAACTGAGCCACCCAGGCGCCCCTAAGTCTCAGTTTAAAAGTGATTTCCTCTGGAGCATCTGGGTGGCTCAATTGGTTAAGTGTCCAACTCTTGATTCTTGTTCAGTCATGATCTCAGAGTCATGAGATTGAGCCCCACATCTGGCTCCATGCTGAGTGTGAAGCTTGCTTAAGATTCTCTCTTTCCCTCTCTCTCTGCACCAACCCCAACTCACAAACTCTCTCTCTAAAAACAAAATTGATTTCCTCCAAAATTCACTGTGGATATTCCCCACAGATACACTTCATTATCCCTGCTATATGATTCCACAGCACTCTGTTCTTCCCTGATCTTAGCACTTATTCTGTGTTATCATTATTGATTGTTTTCTCTACTAGAATGTAAGTTATATGAGGGCAGAGACCACATTTATTTTTACTTGCCATTTTATTCCTAGTGCCCAGAATACTGTTTGGATCTCATTAAGCCCTCTAGAAATATTTTTGGAAGAATAAATCAATGAAAACTCTAACAAAAGACATGAATTTTCTGATTAATGATGTCAATTCATGAAAAATTAGCTTTGTACATGCTATCTCCTCTGCCTGGAATATCTTCCTATATATCATGCCATCCCTCATTCTGTTTGATAGTTACCTATACCTCCTTCAAGATATAGAATTAATTGGCTCCTTTTTACAAATTTCCTTGAAGCCTCCACATAATTTTGGATGTTCCTTACCCTGTGATTCCATTATATTTTGTATCTCCCTCAGTTTAAAGGCTTTTATATTATTGTGCATCCATTTGTGCACAGTGTCTGCTTTAACTTCTAGACTGTAAGATCACTAAAAGTATGAGCTGTGTCTTGTTTATCTCTGTAGCTCAACGTACATCCCAAAGCCTTAAACATAATAAGCACTCATAAATGAGTTGAATGAATGACTCATGTCCATGGGATAAAATCTACTTAAATCCAATGAATAGTTATCCCTTCTACTTGAATGATCAGTGGAACTTGTTTTTACAGCATTATATATTATGCACATTTGTATATAATAGTATAAAGAAAAATACAATGAATACATTTATCCATATCTTCATCAATAAATGTCATTAACAGAAATGAAGTTTCCTATATATAGCCATGTCTGGAGAAAATGGAAAACACTTTCTAAACATATATATCATTCTGATCTGGGTTCTGTTCATCTTCTCTGTACTGTTTTAATTTTAGTATGTGTGGTGCTGAAGCAAGCAGTAGATAATGAACTTTGGCCTGCATATTTATGGTTGTCCTGAAGTCCCAAGATGAAGTTTCATTCTAAACTTCCCTAGATGCATAGCCATGCAATCCTTGGTCAGATTTTTCTAAGAAGTGAACTTCTGTAGTTTTCCATGGAATCCAAATAAGATTTCCAAGGTTCAAAATAATAATGTTGTAGAATAATACTTCCTGAAAAATTTTAAGTGTTCTTTTAGACCTTATCTAATTCATACTTTTCTTATGTCTGCAAGACAGGAAGCAGCTACATTATTATCTGAATGAAAAAATAGATAATTTGTGTCTCGCAAAAGGTCACTGGATGAATAAACTGTGGGGCCATAAATAGAGCTAAGCTTTAATATTTTTAGTTTGAACCTAGGTATCCCTCCAGACCCACCCTCCTGGGTCCAAAGTGAATCATACCATGTAAGGGAACCAATGGCTTTATCATGCTTCTGAACTTCTGTACCTCCTTTAGGCTGTAATTCAGAATAAACAGAAGGGCATTCCACATAGTTTCTTATTTTATCAAGTTCCACTTTCTTGTCCAATTCAGACTAGAATGAAGGACTCAATAGCCATCTTCTTCCCATTCATCTAACTTTATTTTCATGTGACTAATCCTTTGGCCTGTTTCATCTTCTGTACTCCTCAAGCTTCATATTTCATCATTTTTTCCATCTTCTTCATATTTTAACATTCATATCCTCCTCTCTCCTTTTTTCTCTTTTCTACACCTCTATCAAAACTCAAACCTATCATTGATCCTTTTTATTTTATTACTCACTCCACTATCTTGTTCTCTTCATTCATTCTCTATTCTTTTCCTCTCAGTCTCTATGTGTTGATTTCCTTTCTGCCCATCATTTTACCTTCATTTTCTTATGGCTTTTTATCTATCTACATCTCATCATCCTAATCCATCCCTTCAAGTATCACATTCCACAAAACCCTCCTCTCTTTGTGTATACTCTGCTTCATTCTTTCAACAATTGTTTACACTCCCCTCTCCTCTTCAAACTCTTTTATGTCCTTTTTTAACAAGTATATCTCCCTTACATTTCTCTATTTGTGTTCTAATCTCTTCAAATTCTCCTTCATACATTATCTATTATATCTACCTCTACTCTGTCCTATCCTTCCCATCTCCTTTTCTATTTTTATCTAGCCCCATATCCTTTCATTCAGTGTGAGGTGTCCCTCTTTCTTTGTAAGTAAAAATTTCAAGGTAGTTTTGATACCATTCTGCTTACAGTTTTCTCTGGCAACTTGATGTCAGCAAAACCTCATTTTTACTATGTCTTCAATATTTGTCTCTCTGCTATTGCACAAATAAGTGCCAGTATTTACATTCAAAAAAGTAACTATTTCTTTTACCTCTGAATGTATTTATAATATACTCATTGCTTTCATTTTCAAACAAGCTCCCAGAAAGTATTTTCTGGGTTTACTATTTTCACTACTTATATGTCAACTCCTAAAAACCCACTGTTGCACTAAACACTCCATTGAAACAGTGTATGTGAAGAACACCAACGTCTTCCTTGTTGCCAAACCTAATACATTTAGTTCTCTATATTACTTGATCTCTTTGTAATAACCAACAATGTTGTAAAAATGTAAATAATGATGAAGAGCACGAACTAGCAGCCAAACTGCCAGATTAGGAAGGCTTACTCAACTATTTACAACCTAGGTGATTTAAAAATTTTTTTCTTACCCACCGTTGTCTCAGTTTCCTCGTCTGAAAAGTAGGAATAATAGTAGCTATCTCACAGAGTTGTTAGTTTACAAAAGTTAACTGATAAGAATAATGCATAGCACATCATAAATACTATATTGATGTTAATGATTATACTTATGCTATTATTATTATTATTATTAATCACTGTGAGTTTTGAAACCCTTTATTCCTTCAATATATCAGTCAAAATGGGTCAGGTTAGCATGCAGTAACAAAAAAGCCCTAAAATCTAAGTATCCTCAAACAACAAAGATGTACTTCTCACTCACACTCCTTGTCTATCTCAGGTTGTAGGGAGGGGGGCACTGTCTTCTATGTCATCTTCAATAAGGGATACAGAATGATAGAGCCAAGGACACCTGGCATACTGCTACTCACTGTGGCCAGGGGAGAGAATATGGAAAATTATGTATTATCCTCCCTCCGGAATGATTCATGTTATTTCAAAGTCATCTATCTATGCCTGACTTCAAAGTTCTATGGAAGTACAATACTACCATGTACCCAGGAGGGCATCAATTAGAAATACTGAAAGTAAAATTATTGACTATCACACTTAGCTTTCAAGATACTGCACACTAGGGGATCTACCAACACATTTCCTACTTTTTCTTCTTGGTCTCCTTCATAGGTTGCTCTTTCTCCCCTTCTGGCTTAATGATAATGATGCTATATGACTGAATCCTTGGCATAATTTTCTTTTTTCTGTGCAAACTTTCCTGAAGTGATCACATACATTTACGTGGTTGTCCCAATATACTAACAGTACCAAACTTTACAACTCTAGTTTATATCTGTCTCTTGGTCTTAAGATGTGTATATCCAACTATGATTATATACCTATCCCTACATAATCTATGTTTTAGGACTTATCTTGCCCAAAATTAACCTTTCAGATTTATCTTATCTAAATTTCTTCCAAGTTTTAGGTGATCTTCCCGAGTTTGTGGCACCATCACTCACCCATGTTATTTGGGTACTTACTCTCTTGATTCCTGTCCTTCCTGTCATTCTAATGTGGACTGTTTTTACTATTTCCTCAGTGTCTCTCCCCTTCCCCATCTTAATCCACTGCTGTGAATGAGAACTTTACCACTCCTTGCCAAGACTATTTAAAATGTCTACTAACGAGTTTCCATACTTCCAGTTTTGTTCCTTTCAAATATGTTCTTTTTATAGTAACTAGAGTGCCATATATAAAATTAAAAATTGACCACCTCATTCTCTTGCTATGTTGAAGGAAACCATTCCATTGTCTGTAACTGCTCACTTGGTTTCTCTGCCTAGAATATCCCCTCCCTGTCTTTCCTCCCCTTAATACCTACAATTACCTGGACTACATTCTATTTACTGAATAGTACAAAAAATGAATACTAATACTAATAATCAGGTACTCCAACATAGACACACACACACACACACACGCATACATACACACACATACCCACATACCTATATATGTAAATATATAAGATCTGGGAAAACATCAGTGAAATATATATGTTAATTTTGTTGACCTTTTCTCCAGATTTCTCTTATCTTCTGTCCACCTTCTTTTCCCCACTTCTATCTACTTTCCTTCTTTTCTCCATCATTCTCTCTTCTATTCTCATTTCTCCTCATTTCTTAGCTCCTCCTCTTTAATTTAACTTTTCTCTTAAGTATCCATTTGCTATCCATTCTTCCTTGTCTGTCTTCTCATCTACCAAATTCTTCCAGGAAAAACATCAAACATCAACAAAGAGGAAATTTAAGCTAATGAAGAACTAGGATATGGGCAAGGACACTTCATGTATTCACCACATATTTCAGTTTCATTATACAAAATAACAAAAACTCAAATTTAAAACAGCCACAGAGTCTGTACTGAAAGATAACATTTTTTCTATTCAATTACTTAAAATTGATACTCGTTAATGTGTAAGGGACCTTCAGGACAATTGGCAACACAGGAACTAACAAAAACATAAAAGAAGAAACATTTAAGTTTTCCAGTGTTGGGGCAAACAATATTATGGAACAGGAAATTTTTTTTAAAGATTTTATTTATATGACAGAGAGAAACACAGCCAGAGAGGGAACACAAGCAGGAGGAGTGAGAGAAGGAGAAGCAGGCTTCCCGCCGAGCAGGGAGCCCAATGTGGGACTCGATCCCGGGTCTCCAGGATCATGACCTGAGCTGAAGGCAGTGGCTTAACCAACTGAGCCACCCAGGTGCCCCGGAACAGGAAATGTTTTTAAAGTCATTCTTTCTGAAGGTAAAATTATACATTGTGTGTGTATCTGTGTGTGTGTGTGTGTGTGTGTGTGTGTGTGTGTGTGTATAGGAATGATATATATTTAATTTTATTTTTTATAATAATTTATTTTTTCAGTACTCCAAGATTCATTGTTTCAGCTTTCCCCATTGAGAATGATATTCACTGTGTGTTTTTCATAGATAGATTTTATAAAGTTGAGGAATGTTCTCTCTATCTCTATACTTTGAAAAGTTTTAATCAGGAACGGATGCTGTACTTTGTTAAATGCTTTTTCTGCATCATTTGAGAGGACCATATGTTTCTTCTCTCTTCTGTATTGATTTGTTCTATAACACTGATTGATTTGTGATTGTTGAACCACCCTTGCATCCCAGAGATAAATCCCACCTGGTCGTGGTGGATAATCTTTTTAATGTACTGCTGGATTGTATTAGTTGGGATCTTGTTGAGAATCTTGGCATCCATATTCATCAGGGATATTTATCTGAAATTCTCCTTTTTGATGGAGTCTTTGCCTGGTTTGGGGATTAAAGTAATGGTGGCTTCATAGGAAGAGTCGGGAAGTTTTCCTTCTGTTTCTATTTTTTGAAACAGCTTCAGGAGAATAGGTATTATTTCCTCTTTGAATGTTTGGTAGAATTCCCCAGGGAATCTGTCAGGTCCTGGGCTCTTGTTTTCTTGGGAGATTTTGATCACTGCTTCAATCTTGTTACTAGATATTGGTCTATTCAGTTGTCAGTTTCTTCCTGTTTCAGTCTTAGAAGTTTATAGGTTTCTAGGAAAGCATCCATATCTAACAGGTTGTTTAACGTATTGGCATATAACTGTTGAAAGTTTTTGGAACAATCAGAAGTCACCACAAAAAGAAAGAAAAAAGAAAAGAGAGAAAAAGAGAAAAAAAAAAGAAAGGGAAAAACCCAGCCAAAATGTAGGCCCCAAAGGTAGGATTTATGTGCCATAAAAACAAAAAAGACTGTCAAAAGTATAAAAAGGGAAAAAAAGCAAATCCAAGCCCAAACAATCCCCACAAATAAGATTTTTAGAGTACAAAGACAAAAAAAAGTACACAAAAACAGTGACAGAAGAATAAGATGGGAAGGTGGTAATAAACGCTTGATGTGGGCAAGGAAGTTATTTCAGTTCTTCCTGGGTGTATTTTGTTATCTTTGTAAAAAGACTCAACTTTCCAGAGATATAGGGAAATTAAAACTGGTTTATATATAGGGGTAGTATTGAATAGGGAAAAAGAATTACCTTAAACATATCTATGTGTATATTTAAAAAAAAGAAACATAGGTATATGTATGAAGAAATTTCAAGTTAAAAAGTTATTATGGAATGTTATATTAAACATCAAGGTGTAATGATAAGTAGGTTAAAAAAAAGGGTGCCTGGGTAGCTCAGTGGGTTAAGCCTCTGCCTCCGGCTCAGGTCGTAATCTCAGGGTCCTGGGATTGAGGCCCACATCGGGCTGTCTGCTCATCAGGGAGCCTGCTTCCTCCTCTCTCTCTGCCTGCCTCTCTGCCTGCTTGTGATCTCTCTCTCTCTGTCAAATAAATAAATAAAATCTAAAAAAAAGGAGGTTAAAAAAATAAAGGAACAAGTATCATGAGAACAAATTTTTAAAAAATGAAAAGAAAAGCTGTGTCTATGAAATATACAGGTTTTGAGGCTGTACTGAGAGCTTAATATATTGTTTTTCCCTGATGTTGGGGTTTTACAGTTTTGCAGAGACCCTCTGGTAGTTGTCCTCTCATTCTTTTGGCTTGTCGTCTGGGGGAGGGGCCTGCTGCATTTTTTTTTTTCAGTCAGTCCGGCTTGGGCTTAGTTGCCCTGCCCCCTATCAATGGGCTGGGCTCTATGGAAACCGGTTTTTCAGGATTTTGTTCTCTGGAGGTTTTTGTTCTTTGGTGGCTTCTTGGGGCTTTTCCAAGAGTCAGGGGAAAGTAAACTGTCTGCACTAAGACCTCTTTCTCAGAGAGAAGCTCTGTGTGCTCCCCTCTGGATGGTCCAGAACACACAGACTCCTCCTCTGTAAACTCTCCTGAATACTCCAACATCTCACTGGTGGTGCGTGCCGCCAGTCATCACCACAATGGTCACCCAAGTCCCCTTCTTGTCTCTACATCCCCATGCCACAGAAACCTCAAGTGATGTTGGTTTGGGTGAGCCTGCCATTTCCAGGACTGCTGTCTGGAGCCCACCCCCACACTGGGTGTGCTCAGACCCAGTGACTGCACAGGTCCCTCAGAAGGCTGCAGGTAGAGGGGCCTCTGGCTGGAGCCTGTGCCAGGGACTCTCAGGCATGGGTGGGTGCTGGCTGTGACTGTCCTGGGACCGTGGGCTTACGTCTATGCCCATGGCCACCCAATTCCACCAGTTGCCCTTAAGACTCTTTGTTTTTGTTTGTTTGGTGTTTTGTTTTGTTTTGTTTTTTAGAGCTTTTAACCAGACACCATGTTGATGCTGGTCCCTTAGCACAGGACACTTTCATATTGGGGTATTACTTTCCAATGGTTCACTTCTGGGGCTCCCTCCCCCTTCTGTTTATCCTCTGAAATCAGTCCCAGTATTCCTACTCTGCTTTACTTCCCCACTCATTATCGTTTGTTCCTGTAGAGATCCAGAAATGTATAATCTTACATCTCTGGCTGTTTTCATGGGTGTTCATAGTGTTCTGGTAGATATTTAGCTCACTTCAGGGGACAGGATACAGGGTCTCCTACTTCTTTGCACATCTTGTCCCTTCCTCGATATTTATTAATTTTAAAGATTTATTTATCTGTTTAAGAGTGAGAACATGAGAGGGGATAGGGGAAGAGGGAGAGGAAGAGACATAATCTGAAGCAGACTATGCCCTGAGTGTGGAGCCCAATGCAGGGTTCAATCTCACAACCCTGAGAGCCTGGCCTGAGCCAAAACCAACACCTGAATGTTTAACCAACTGAGCCATCCAGGTGCCCCTGTATATTAGTGATATTTAAAAGAAGTACTCCGGGCCACTTTGGTGGCTCAGTCAGTTAAGCAGCTGCCTTTGGCCCAGATCATAATCTCAGGGTCCTGGGATTGAGCCCTGTGTTGGGCTCCCTGCTCAGTGGGGAGTCTGCTTCTCTCTTTTCCTCTTCCTCTGCCCCTCACCCTGCTTATACATTCTCTCTCTCTCAAATAGAGTCTTTTTTAAAAATTTAGAAAAAATGAAAGAAACATTCTTAAGTTATTTAGAAACCTCACTTATGTCAAAATCCTCAGCATTTCCGGGAAATGTGGCATAAAATATGTGTTGCTGTAATTTTGTATATATTATATATAACATTATATTCCTCAGAAAATATCCATCATTATCTCATTTGATTCTCAAAATTTTGCATCATAGGGAAATTTTGCTGCTGCAGTTAAATAGCTTATTCTAACTGTCACAGTGCTCTGCCTGCATATATAGTTATGAGTCTTTGAATTTAAGAGCCGTTGAACATGTTTATGCTTATGTATTAGTCTACATGTGTCTCTGAGTATGCATACATTTATACATCATGAACATATATCTCTTTATGTTCATATGTTCAACTCTCTTATTTATTTGCATAACTATAATATATACTCTGTGAATGTGTATACCTGCAAATATGTTAAGAAGTATATACCTATATGTCCATTTCTAATCTGTAAACTTAACAGAACTTTCAATAGATAGCCTAAAACATGCTGTTTTCAAGACATACCCCAAGTATACTTCAGATGGGAGGTACCACTCACTGACCTCATTGTGTAGAGGAGGGTTCCATTGTCCACCAGTCGGAGTAGCTTGTTAGGTGTGGTCATGTTATGGGCTACTGATTTCTTGCCATTGTGAAAGAAGGTGTCCGGGGTCCAGATCTTACTAGCCAGGAGATTGTTCAGTGGAAGGATCTTCATGGGTCCATCAAATTTCAGTCTTTCATCATGCCATGTCTGTCGAAAAAATACATCAATGGTGTACTCCTAGGGACAAAAAAGAGAGTACAATGAGCATAGTTCTGATGAGAACCCATAGTGCCCTTAGCAAATATTAATCACTTTGCAATATTTCCTCCAATGCACAGAAGCACTAGTATATTAATAGTACTTACTGGTAAGTACGGAAAATAATTATGATTGAAAAATAAAGCCATGGTGATCAATCAGTATGAGTATAGCATCTCTGCCAAGATTTTGTTTAGGAAGGTCACTGCCAACACTGCCCTGCACATCATACATGCTGACCACAAGACTGCCTTATGAAAAGGCAAGAGCTCTGTTCTCTATGCAGTAGCATCTTTAATAAGAACAAACTTCTTACCTTGTCTCCTCCACTTAAATGATTCAATATGAACATTAAAGGTCACTATAACAGTCCCCAGAAAATCAAAACCTTAAATTTTAAAACACATTTCATTTGAGTCTCACAAAAATAATACAAGTGATGACTTTATGTTTTATTATCTTTGATAAATAAGGAACTTTTATAAATAAAAATAGGCAAATAGAAAAATGGGTAAATAGCATGATAGAAAATTTATAAAATAGATAAAAATGCTAATAAACATGCAATTCTTTTTCCAGATTGCTGTTAATCTAAATATAAATTAAAATAACAATAAAGGTTTCAGGTTTTTGTAACAGCAAACTAAATTGGCTATACCTTCTTGTAGCTATTAATTATAAAATTAAAACATATGGGGGAAGAAGGGAGAAGAACCTATTTGAAAGCAATGGGCTACAACTGTAAGCAGACAAAAAGTTGAAGAAAATTTACCCTTAAAAGATGGCAGCAGTAATGGGTGGCCCCCCAAACTTGAAATTCCTGTGGCAAGTACAACAACTTTACTGGCTCAAAGTGGAAAATAATCTGGAAATTTAGGGGTGGGACTCACAGTCACAGAAGGAATGGGACCCCAAATCTGTATATATACTCTGCTCCAAATTTTGGCTGACCATTATACTATACACACATGAGCAAGACTTTGGGACTATTAAAAAAAATGCAGGGCGCCTGGGTGGCTCAATGGGTTAAAGCCTCTGCCTTAGGCTCAGGTCATGATCTCAGGGGCCTGGGACCCAGGCCCACATCGGGCTCTCTGCTCAGCAGGGAGCCTGCTTCCTCCTCTCTCTCTGCCTGCCTCTCTGCCTACTTGTGATCTCTCTCTGTTAAATAAATAAATAAATAAAATCTTTAAACAAAATGCAGACAGAAACTAGAAAGAAGTCTTCCACTAAATGACAGATGACAAAACTGTGCTGAGTGATGTTTATAAGCTTGGCAGAAATCAGAAAATGCTCTGGCTTAATATCTCAGAGGACAGACCCCAAGGCTGATCAGAGAGCTAAAAATCCAGGATAAATCCCTGGAAGCAAGAGAACAACTAAAAGGGTGAGTCCTCAAATCTGAGTGCAAACTCTACCTAAATTTCTGACCAATAAACTACACAAGGCATGGGGGACACTTTTAAGTATCCAGGTAAAATAAAGAAGCAGCCTAAAGCCCTGTGGCTTAAAAGCCCGTAATGACTTTTAATCATATGTAAGTTTCAATATCCTTCTCTTACCTAGAAAGCACTTCATAAATTGACCCTTATCTTCTCTGAGTTCTTCTTCAACCATTCTTCCCTCTACAAATTAGCCAGTCTGGCTTTTCTCTTTCTCTAGCATACCAAGCAAAGTTCTGACTAAGGATTAGAATGTTATATAAATATCATCTAAACTGGGACATATTTGAGAGTCAAAATAGTTTTTATCAAAAATTACAATAGGACAATTGGTATAAACCAGGACTATGTTGGGCAAAAAGCTGGAACTAGACTCC
This sequence comes from Spilogale gracilis, assembly GCA_004023965.1. Classification (NCBI taxonomy): domain Eukaryota; kingdom Metazoa; phylum Chordata; class Mammalia; order Carnivora; family Mephitidae; genus Spilogale; species Spilogale gracilis. The sequence goes on along the minus strand of PITA01000374.1, from coordinate 95,663 downwards.
CATAAAGCCAAGACCCTGAATGGCTCCAACTTCAGCAAAAAGGAGAACTGGATAAAATGAACTAGACAAAACCATTCTACCACATGAAAAATCAAAAAGGAAACTTGTCTATCCAAGCATGGATTCTGAATGGAGAGGGGTTTAAGGAAAGCATTTCTACTGAGATTTAGCAACCTTAAATCTAATCTTATATGGGACTGATGTCTAAATATACAGTATCTTCCTGGTTTTGAATTTACAAGCTGAGAAATTAATGTAGGAATTTGCCTCAATGTGGGGATACCTCTATATTGACTTGCAAAAGCAAATGCAAAAACACTCTGGAAGGACATGACGGAAAGTAAATGCTTGCTGAAAATAAGCTCACAATCCACAACAGAACACCTAAGGAAATGGTCATAAGTGAAAGTCAGCTAATACAACATATAACTGAATTAGACCCCTCCAAGAACTTCACATGACAGAATAATCAAATATATACTGTAAAGGAACTATAATTAAAATGATAAAGGCATCAAAGTAGGTGTTAAGAACATTCATAAAAACAATTCAGTGGATATATTACATACAAGATTACACATCAATGAAGAAAGAATAGTAAACTTGAAATTCATATGAAGAAAAATTGTTCAGTGCACATTTCAGGCAGGGAAATGATGAAAAAAGGACACATGAAAGAGAGGTATAGTACCAGGATAATAAAAGGAAAATGTTCAGCATAATCTAATAAAATTCTACAGTTAAAGAATAGAGTAAATGGGGGAAAACACTACTTAAAGTACTAATAGATGACAGTTTCTTACAATTGTTGAAATATATGCATCCCTAGCTTTGAGGACCATAATGAGTTGTCATCTCAATATAACAGACACAAGCCAACACAGAGTGGATTTGAAGAATACCAAAGAGGAGATCTTAAAAATAGCAAAATAGAAAAGTCATATTACCTACAAAGAAATAATTTCACTGAAATATGACTTTGTGAAAACAATAACAGAAGCCAAAAAATTCTATAGCCAACTAGATTATCATTTAAGAGCAAGGTCAAATATAGATAATTTTAGGTTAACAAAAGAAGATAGTTTCATGGCTGTGTCAATCACAGCATTCAGATCTTATTCAGAAGTATTCATATCAAAGAAACATTCCTTGAACATTCTATGCTAAACAATAATTCCCCTTTCCCTTGTATTATCTTTCTTCATGTATTATTTTGTCAGCATTGACAAAATGTATTTTTATTTGATTACTATTTCTTTCATTCCACAAACCTGGAGGCTTCCTGAGAGCAGAGACTGTTTTATTTGCTGCTATATCTCTAGTGCCTGGTATACAGTAGCTGCTCCATATTTTTTAAAACTTTATTTTAATGCCACTAGAGTTAACATACTGTATTATATTAGTTTCAGGTATACAATTTAGTGATATAGAGCACCCAGTGCTTATCATGAGCCGTGCACTCAACTCCTATCACCTATTTCACCCATTCCCCACCTACTTCCCCTCAGGTAACCATCAGTTTCTTTTCTATAGTTAAGAGCCTGTTTCTTGGTTTGTCTTTCTCTCTTTTTCCCCTTTGCTCATTTGTTTTGTTTGTTAAACATGTGAGCGAGATTGTGTGGTATTTGTCTTTCTCTGATTGACAGATTTCACTTAGCAGTATACTCTCTAGCTCCACCCATGTCTTTGCAAAAGACAAGAGCTCATTCTTTTATACGGGTGAATAATCTTCCATTGTGTGTATATATATATATCACATCTTCCTTATCCATTCATCTATCAATGGATACTTAAGCTTCTTCCATTATTTGGCTATTGTAAATAATGCTGCCATAAACATAGGGGTGCATGTATCATTTCAAATTAATATATTTGCATGGGGGGAGGGGTAAAAACCCAATAGTGTGATTACTGGATTGTAGCATAGTTCTATTTTTAACTTTTTGAGGAACTTCCATACTGTTTTCCATAGTGGCTTCACCAATTTGCATTCTGACCAACAGTGCAAAAAGGTTCCTTTTTCTCAACATCCTCACCAACACTTGTTGTTTCTTATTTTTTTTAATTATAGCCATACTGAGTGGTGGAAGTGATATCTCATTGTAGTTTGGATTTTCATTTCCCTGATGTTAAGTGGTAATCTTTTCATGTGTCTGTTGACCCTCTGGATGTCTTCTTTGGAGCAAAGTCTGTTCATATCTTTGGCCCAAATGTTAACTGGATTATTTGGCTTTGGGGCTGTTGAGTTGTACCAGTTCTTTTTTTGTGCCCCCTATTTATTTATTTATTTGTTTGTTTTTATTATGTTCAGTTAGCCAGCATAGTTTTTAGTGTAGTGTTCACAGATTCATTAGTTGCATATAACACCCAGTGCTCATCACAAAACATGCCCTCCTTAATACCCATCACTCTGTTGTATCAGTTCCTTATATACCTTGAATACTAACCCTTTATTGTGTATGTCATTTGTGAACAATTTCTCCCATTCATTATGTTGCCTTTTACTTTTGTTTGTTGTTTCCTTTGCTGTGCAGAAATTTTGTATGTTGATGCAGTCCTAATTAGTTTATTTTTGGTTTCCCTTGCCTCAGGAGACATACCTAGAAAAATTTTGCTATGGATGATATCAGAGACATTACTGCCTGAACTCTCTTCTGGGATTTTTATGGTTTCATGTCTCACTTTCAGGTATTTAATATTTTGAATTTATTTATTTTTTTTTAGTTTTAACATATTTTTATTATCTTTATTTTATTTTATTTTATTTTTTTTATTGTTACTTAAATTTTTTTTCCAGTGTTCCAAGATTCATTCCCCCTTCCCCACACCCAGTGCGATTTAGGTGTCCCCAGTACCCACCACCAGGCTCTCCCATCCCTCCATCCCCCTCCCTCCAAGTCCCTCAGTTTGTTTCTAGTGTGTGGTATAAGAAAGTGTTTCACATTCATTCTTTTGCATGTTGCTGTCGAGTTTTCTCAACACCATTTGTTGAAGGGACTGTCTTTTCCTATTGGATATTCTTTTTTTTAAAAGATTTTATTTATTTATTTGACAGAGAGAAACAGAGCTAGAGAGGGAACACAAGCAGGGGGAGTGAGAGAGGGAGAAGCAGGCCTCCCGCCCAGCAGGGAGCCCGATGTGGGACTCGATTCCCGGTCTCCGGGATCATGACCTGAGCTGAAGGCAGTCGCTCAACCAACTGAGCCACCCAGGCGCCCCCCATTGGATATTCTTGCCTCCTTTGTTGATTAGTTGACAATATAATTGTGGGTTTATTTATAGGTTTTCTACTCTGTTCTATTAGTCTATGTGTCTATTTATGCGCCATTACCGTACCATTTTGGATTACTACAGCTTCGCACTTAACTTGAAATCTGTAATTGTGGTCCCTCCTATTTTGCTTCTCTTTATCAAAATTGCTTTGGAGATTGGTGTCTTTGTGGTACCATATAAATGTTAAGGTTGTTTTATTCCAATTCTGTGAAAAATGCTTTTGGTAGTTTGACAGGGATTGGATTAATTGTATAGATTTTTGGGGGTCATATAGACATTTTAACAATATTTGGTCTTCCAATCTATGAGAATGGAACGTCTTTGCATTTCTTTTTGCTGTCTTCAATTTCTTGCACCAATGTTTTGTATTTTTCAGTGTATATGCCTTTCAGCCTTTGTTCAGGTTTATTCCTAGGTGTCTTATTATTTTTGGTACAGCTGTAAATGAGACTGTTTTCTTGATGTTGTTTCTGCTGTTTCATTGTTGATGTATAGAAATGTAACAGATTTCTGTACATTGATTTCGTATCCTGTGACTTTACTGAAACCATTAATCTGTTCTAGTAGGTTTCTGGTGGAATCTTTAGGGTTTTCTAGATATTATATCATGTCATCTGCAAATAATGAAAGTTTTACTTCTTCCTTACTGATCTCAATGCCTTGTATTTCATTTTGTTGTCTAACTGCTGTGGCTAGGACTCCCAGTACCATGTTGAATAAAACTGGTGAGAGTGGACATCCTTGTCTTATTCCAGACCTTAGGGGAAATGCTCTCAGTGTTTTCCCATTGAGGATGATGTTGACTGTGGGTTTTTCATATGTGGCTTTTATTATGCTGAGGTATGTTCCCTCCAGATCTACTTTGTTGAGGGCTCTTATCCTGAATGAATGTTGTACTTTGTGAAATCTGTTGAAATCATCATGAGGTTTTTATCCTTTCTTTTATTGATATGATGAATCACATTAATTGATTTGTGAATACTGAACCACCCTGCATTCTGGGAATAAATTCCATTTGATTGTGATGAATGATTTTTTAATATGTTGTTGAAATCTGGTTGCTGATATTTTATTTCAGAATTTTGCATCGATATTCATGAGAGTTATTGGCCTGTAGTTCCCCTCATTTTTCATGTCTGTCTTTATCTGGTTTTTGTATCAGGATGATACTGGCCTCACAGAATGAATTTAGAAGGTTTCCTTCTATTCTTTGAAAGTGTTTGAGAAGAATAGGTACTCTTATTTAAATGTTTAGTAGAATTCCCCTGTGAAGCCGTCTAGTCGTGGACTTTTGTTTTACAATTGTTTGTATTTCTGGGGTGTTGATTATTTCTCCTCTTTCACTTCTAATTTTGAGTACCTCTCTCTCTCTTTTTTTGATGAATCTGGCTAGAGGTTTATCAATTTTATTGATATTTTCTAAGAATAAGTTCCTGGTTTTACTGATCTGTTCAATTCCTTTTCTAATTTCTATATCATTTATTGCTGCTCTAATATTTATTATTTCACTCTGTCTGCTGGTTTTTGGTTTGGTTTGTTGTTCTTTAGCTAGCTCCTTTAAACGTAATCTTAGGTTGCTTATTTGAGATACTTCTTGCTTCTTGAGGTAGGTCTTTATTTCTATAAAATTCCATCTTAGGACCATTTTTGCTGTATCTCAAAGATTTTGAACAATTATGTTTTTATTTTCATTTGTTACCATGTACTTTTAAATTTCTTCTTTGATTTCTTGTTTGGACCATTCTTTGTTCAGTAGCATGTTATTTAACCTCTATGAATTTGTGCTTTTTCTCAGACTTTTGCTTGTGGTTAATTTCCAGTTTCATAGCATTGTGGTCAGAAAACATGCATGGTATTACTTTTATCTTTTTGAAATTGTTGTGACTTGTTTTATGGCCTAATATGTGATCTATTCTGGAGAATATTTTAGGTGCACTTGAAAAGAATATGTATTCTGCTCTTTTAGGATAGAATGCTCTGAATATATCTGCTAAATCCATCTAGTGCGGGGTGTCATTCAAAGCCACTGTTTCCTTGTTGATTTTCTGTTTAGATGATTTATTGATGTAAGTGTGTCAAGAGTCCCTTGACTGATTTTTACAGATATACTTATTTTTACTGCTTTTGTGTTTCGAATTTTTCTTACTCTTATTTATGGTCTTTCTTTTCCTGTCAAAAAGTCCCCTTTAGTATTTCTTGGAGGTGCAGCTTAGCTGTCATGAACTCCTTTAGTTTTTTGTTTGAGGAACTCTATCTCTCCTTCTATTCTGAACAATAGCTTTGCTGGGTAGACTATTCTGGGCTGCAGATTTTTCCCTTTCTGCACTTTGACTATATCATGCCACGTGCTTCTAGCCTGCAAAGTTTCTGCTGAAAACGCAGCTGATTTCTTTATTGATTTTCCTTTGTATGTAACTGTCTTCTCTTGTAACCTTCAAAATTCTGTATCTTTTTTTTTGCCATTTTATTACTATATATCTTTGTGTGGACTTCTTTGGGTTGAATTTGTTGGGGGATCACTATGCCTCCTGAACTGAACATCTGTTTCCCACTGCAGATTCAGGAAGTTTTCAGTTATTACTTCTTCAAAAGCATTTTCTGTCCCCATTTCTCTTTCTTTTTCTTCTGGGACCACTACAATATAATGAATGTGATTATGGCTGATGGAGTCTCTGAGTTCCCTAAACCTATTCTCATTATGCAGTATCTGTCTCTCATCTGTTCAGCTTGATTGCTTTCTGTTGTTCTATTGTCCAGGTCACTGATAGGATCCTCTGTTTCCTATAGCCTACCCAGTGTTCCATCTATTGTATTTTTAATTGCATTTATAGTTCTTCATTTCTGATGTTACTTTTTATCTCTTTGTTAAGGGTCTCACTGATGTCCTCTACTCTTCTCTCAAGTCCAGTGAGTATCTTTATGACCATTGCTTTAAATTCTCTATCAAGCATATTACTTATTTCAGTTTACCTTAGATATTCTGTTGTGATTTTCTTGTGTTCTTTCATTTGGAACAAATTCCTCTGTCTCTTCATTTTGTCTACCTCTCTGTGCCTCTTTCTGTGTGTTAGGAAAGTCAGCTACACTCTTTGTGAAAGTAGTGGCTTTATGAAGAAGAGTTTCTGTAGTGCCCTGCAGTGTAGTGTCCCCTGTTCATCAGAACCTGGCACTTCAGGGAAGCCTCTTACGTGTGTTGCTTGCATCCTGCTATTGTGTCTGTGTAGCTGTCCTTTTCAGTCCATACTTCTGCATTGACTTTCTGCCTGTTGTGGGCTGTGCTTGCACTCTGTGGTGTGAGACCCAGACAGACTAGATCTGAGGGAGAGCATAGACCATTGGAGGGCTCAGGGGTGGAATGTTGGTGTTAACAAAATTTGCACTGAGCTGCTAGTCCTAGGCTGATCCATCAAATCAGAGAAGTAGTGAGAGTTATGACATTCAGCAGTGGAGGTATTCAGGCGTACAAAGTATCTCTGCATGCAGCTGCTGGTCAAGGTACACACATGGTATTAATAAAATTTGCACTGAGCCAGTAGTCATAGGCAGGATCCCTAAGCACGGTGGATCACAAAGGTGCAGCACAAGGAGGCAAAAGCAGGGTGGGGCACGTGCAATGTTAATAAAATTTATATTAAGCCCAGGGCAGAGGCCAGCAGGCTTGGAGTGGACAAGTCCTTAGGAAAATTCATGGGTGGGACACACTGCTAACAGTTAAGGTAGCAAGTGTCTGTGTAATGTCACCTCTCATAGGTGGCTCTGAGTTTATCTGGGGGAGGTGGGAAATAAAACGGCACCACAGCTCCTTTGTTCCCAGGGAAGTCCCCCAGTACACTCCACAATAGTATAAACAGATCTCCCAGAAGTTGAGCAAGCTATCACTTCAATTTTGCTCTTCTTCAGCCTGTTGTCTCTTTAAGGGCAGGGACATAGATATCAGTTACCCTCCCAGCTTACCCAATGTTGAGTCAGCTAACTTTTAAAACTCCTGGCTTCAAGTCCTGCCAGTTTATACAAACTCATGGAATTCAGCCCCTCTGGTTTTCAAGACCAGATGTTACAGGGATTCATTTTCCCTGTGTGCTTTCTCCTCTCCATGATCACAGTTCCATCCCATCTGTGGGCAGCTCCCCACTACTGGTTCTGCCCTTCCTAACCTCTCTGATGCACTTCTTTCTCTACATTTAGTTGTGAAGTTTGTTCTGCCAGTCTTTGGAGCACTTCCTCATTTATTGACTTAGGTGTGTTATCTAGTTGTAAACATGGGAAGGGGCGAATTTAAGGTCATCCTATTCCACCGTCTTGCACCCCTCCACCAAAGAGTTTCAGAAAATATAAAATATGAATATTTTGATAAAAAAATGATTAAATAAATCCTCATGAAAATAACTATTAAAAGTTGATCATGTAGTTGAAAAATTTTTTAATTCACACAGAAATTTATTATTCAAGAAAATGAAAATAAGAATTATATTACTATGACAAGCATAGCCATATTTTAATATGAAAGCTGATAAACACAACAGATAACACTTATGAAGGGCTCACTGTGTTCCAGGCATTCTCATTAAAGATTTTGTATGCCATAAATTAAAATAGCAGGGAGATGGAAGAAGGAATAGTGAGCATAACTATTAACCAGCATATGGTTAAACTAAACAAATAATGGCTCTCTACAAATAATAATAAGGACTATAAAAAACTAGGTGAAATAAATAACTAAGAGTAAACCTAATGGAAGGAGAGAGTCGGGATATGTTGATTAATGCATTGTTGTATTACTTGGGAGGACAGTAGAGACACTAAACTTTAGGTCAAGTATGTATGTTAATGTTTAAAGTAACCACTAAAAATGTACTAGGCATAAAATGTAAAACTTATAAAACAGTAGAGGAAAACAATTGGGAATATAGAAAATGCTTCAATCTATAGAGGACAAGTAAAATAAAGTATGGAAAACAGGAAAAAGAACACATGAGATAGTAGAAACAAATAATATATTCTAAGGATAAATAGTGTAGTCACATGCTATGTATATATAGGAGTCATGCCTAAACAAGCATAAAAACACAGATTAAAAGTAAAGCAATAGAAACATATATATGGGTAAATACTACCAAAATAATGTGGTAAAACTATAAAGTACAGCATGGACTGTAAGACAAACATTTTTCTTTGGGTTAAAATATCATTACATTAAAAAATAAAGTATATTCAACAGAAAAATACAAATTTTAAATTTTTATGTATGAGATAACATAGATTTAAAATACATAAGGCAAATTTGAATTACAAGGAGAATGTGACAAACCCACTGATTCTCAATAAATGAAAGGACAATCAGAACAATTTCTATGATTAAAATAAGTGAACAACCCAAAAGGTAAGAAGAGCTAGAGATGATAGATAGATGATGAGAGATGATAGATAGATATAGAGAGATGACAGATGATAGATACATATGTATCTGTACATATATATTAGTAAAACATTTTTTTATAAAAAATAAGTGATCATATGCTAAATCATAAGGCAAATCTCAAGACAGAAATATTTCATATCCTTCAAACCATCTTTTTCAATATGAGGCATTACATTAGAAATTTATAACAAAGTTTTACATGTAAAAATTAAAAACCCTATTATAAAAATTTCAAGAAGCAAAGAAAAGCCATAATGGATATAATAGATATTAGGACTGAAAAACAGTGAAAGTGCTTAGAGAATATGAAATCTTGTAGTGGGACACTCAAGTGACACTTGGAAAGAAATTGATAGCTATAAAGAAGCCTTAAAGTTAGCATTAAAAAAAAATAAAAGCTTAAACTAATCTATCTCAAGAAACAAGAAGGACCACACCGTACCCCAAGTAAAGAAAAAGATAATTGACACTTGTGGGGAAGGCAGGGGTGCAGCAGTGGCAAGAGCATCTCTGGTTTCTGCCTCTGTTTCCCACTCTCCTTCCACCTCCAACCATCCATAGGCATCCTGGAACCACCCTGCCAACTCCACCCCCTCCTACTGCTCACAAAGTATGTCTTAGTCTCCTCACTGTGTGCTCCTCCACCGGAGCCATAGATGGTGGGGATCTGATGAGCTTCTAATAAAAAGAGAAAGTAAGTATGGATGGAAAGAAGGGAGAGAGGGAAAGAGAGATAAAAGAATAAAATTATCCAAACAAATGCAAAAAATGGTGAGACAGAAAACAAAAACAAAAAAATACATATGATGAACAAAACCAAAATCAGATTACTTTGACAACACTAACAATATAGAACACTTCTGATAAGTTTAATAAAGAAAAAGAGACAAAATGGGGAGAATAATTGTGGATAGGGGAGGAATACAGATAAAATAAGACTGGCAAAAAAATTGTTAATTTTTGAACTCGGTGATTTGTACATGAGGTTCTATTGAAGTATTTTCTCTCTGTGTGTGTGTGTGTGTGTGTGTGTGTGTGTGTATGTTTGTGTGTGTGTGTGTGTGTGTATTATATATATAATCACTACCATCACGTAGAGAATAGATAATAGGATGATAAGAGTAGAGAGAGGGAAATCAGTTAGGGGCTTTTTACAGTTGGATATGTTAGAGGCAATGGTGGCCTAAACCAGAGCACCAGCAGTTGAGGTAATGAGAAGTGGTTTAAATTGGGAACTCCTATGAACACAGATACAAAGAATCATGAATAAAACAATAGTTAAATAAACCAATACATGTATTTAAAAATTGTTATCAAGTCTGATTTTTTTCAAGGAATGCAAAAGATAACCTAACATTAGAAAAACCTACTAATGTAATTAACTGCATTAATAAATTAAAGGAGAAAATCATGCAATCATCTTAATAGAAGAAAAAAAGAGAAGTTGCATTATAAACACACACATACACACCTTAGAAAACTAGTAATAAAATGTAGAGTAGATCTATCTATATTTATTACTGTTCACTGTCATTTGTTTGGCCTTTCTAGAAAATCCTGTAGAAACTCCCATATTATGAGTTCTGCCTTCTTAAATTAGAAGTCAAAAATTACCAGTGTTTTGGAGCTAGAATCAGACTAGTGACCTAAGAAACACCAATCACACAAACATGCATGGGCACACGCACACACATGCATGGGCACACGCGCACACATGCATGCATACACACATCCCACAGGGAACTTCAATTCATAAGTGTCAACATGAGGAAACAGGATCTACATGGAATTTCTACTTTTACTGTGTTAGTTGCAGTGCAGGTGGTGGCAAAGCTACCTTGTTTTTAGTGATCCAGAATGGCCACTAAACACATAAAAGAGTGCTTAAACTCAAAGATAATCAGGAAAAATGCCACTAATATCAATTAAACACAATTTAATACTCATCAGAATGGCAAGAATAGTGTAATAATAGAACATTAGCAAAATTATGGAGAAATGGGCCTTTCATACACTGCCAGTGGGATTATAAATAGTTACAACCCATTAAAAGAGTAATTTGGTCCTATCTGAAAAAAGTTAAAAATGTAAAACCACTACAAATAAAAAAATTTATCTGTAGGTACACACCTTACAGAAACTCAAACATGTTCTCAAGAAGATGTGTACAAGAATGTTTATTGTTATCAGTCTTTTTAATAGCAAACAATTAGAAAAAGCCTAAATGCACATTGGTAAGAGAATTGGACAAATGTATAAATGAAAGTATGCATACACTGTAATATTTTATAGCAGTTAAAATAAATGAATTAGAGTTAAATGTATCAAAAACAATAGCTTTTAATACATAGTTGAATAAATAGTAAAATAATATACAAGCTACAATACATTTTATATTTTGAAATATATTTATAGTTTGAAAACATGAAAACCATTGTGTTATTTATTGCAATTTTTCTATTGCATGTGATATATACATCTTTAGTTATAAGTCTAGAATATGTGTATAAATGAGCAAAAATGAAAATTCATAGTTTTAATTATTTCTAACTGGGGAGAGAGGGAGAGAGAAAAATGAGATCAGGATAAGGTACACAGGGGACTCCATCTGTACCACCAAAGATTTTTTATTATGAGAAAAATATGGAAAAATTTTTAAGGTTTAAAAAAGCTGGGTGATGGGTACCAATTTTTTAATATATTGTTTTCTGTATAGTCAGAATTATTGGGGGGAATCACATAGTGATTATTTGCTCCATAAATATCCCATGACCTTTGGCCAAAAGCAATGAGTTTTGCCCTGATCATCCTAACAATGAAATAAATTCCTTCCTTTCAAATTGAATCCATGTATACTCAAAAAATGATGGCCCCCAAATTGACAAATAACTTTCATTGTTTTGTGAGGCATTTAAATAAAATATTACAGATCATAAGCCTAAATCTGCCTCCTGGAAAAGGCACTACACTAGGCAAAGATGACTTGTAGCACTTGGGTAAGAATTTCTAATTCAGTGTTAGACCCTGAATGTCTTCAATTCTCTAACGCTGTGCAGTGTCTCAAAGCAGGCTCCTAGGAAGGGACTACAAGTCTTATTTAACGTGAGCAGTTTCTGGGGCCAAGGTACTTGACAACTGCATTACAGTGAAGGCATTGTCATTGCCTCATAGGCAGACCATTCTCCCCTTATTTTGACCATACAGTCTAGTCTCCCCTCTGCTCTTTGCCTTCCTACCATCATTCTGAATTTTGAAGAATTATAATCCACCTGCCCCTTTCAGTTGCATTTAATCCTTGAAATAGTCTTATTAGCATTTTTTGTGTGTCCTGCCGGTCTATTTCACATAAAAGTAGCCCAGGAGATTCCTGGTCATGGATTTCTGGCAAAACCCCACAGATATGGACTCCTAACTATATTGCATCTGGGAATACAGTATCCTATAAAATAAGAGGAAACTGACAGCCCAAGAGGCTTTCAAAATAGACAAAGGCTCACCTGAATTCTGTGCCTCAGCCTACCAGTAAGTGAGGGCTTGAAGTCAACATTGCCACATATTCGAGTGCTAGGCAGGAAACAGGTACAACAATTTTAAGCCCACTGCCACCAGGAAAGAGGTCCTTGTGCTACTTTCTTTTAATCAACACCATTTTTTCCCTTTATGGTCTTTGGATACTCTGGTAACTTTGCATGATTTTCACAAACAGTAATCAGACTAAAATGTATGTCATCTGTTATAAGGAACCGTGATTATATCTTTTATGAATTCATATTTTCCAAGCCTCTATTTTCCTTTTTTTTATTAGATTATATATTATTCTCTTATTGGCTGTCCACTGTTGACAAGCAGCGGCTGACACTTGTTACCTAACAGGTATCTAAATAGTTAAAGCATCCCTGGGAAGAGAGTGAAGTTGACAGTACCTAGAATTGGCATTTTAAGTTTTCCAGTTGTTCTTGTTCTGACTCTACTAACATTACACTCTTTGTCCTCTTTATTTTATCACTAGCTTTATCAGTACATTCAGATAGATATTCATTAAACACATAATTCAGGACCCTGGGTCCCTGAGCCTGTGGCATGTCAAAACCTGGGGCTTTAGGATAAGAGTTCGAAGTTTTTTCAGAAGGTGTTTCAGACCAGGAGAGCATCCAAATTTTCTCAGCTGTTAGCTTTCTTTTTTTCCAGCTTTATTGAGGTATGACTGTCAACTAAAAATTGTATATATTTAGGTTGTACAGTGTGATTTGTAAAGGTGTATGTGATCTTTTAATATATGTATACACTGTGAAATGATTACCACAATCAAATTAACACCTCTATCACCTCATATAGTCACCTGTGTCTGTGTGTGCGTGTTAAGAACACTTAAGATCTACTTTCTTAGAGAATATTAATTGTCACCACTCTACCTTCCGTTCCAATCACTGATCATATACATAGCATTTCATTCCCAAGCCATATCCCACTTTCTCTACATTCTGATTCAAAGGTTCTTGAGATACTAGGGAAAATTTCCACTTGCCAAGAGCCATTGCTCACTGGTGAGGAATGGACATAACCAATTTGAGAGAGAAGTGGCAATGAAACTGCATTTTCACTAACTTATTTGCAACCTTCCCCTCATTGTTACCTACACCATCTTTCCATGTGTGGGTTGAGAAAATGGTGTAAAGCCTTCTAAAAATAGAAAATCATAGATGGTCATATGGCCTTAGATAATTCAAATTGGGATTATATCCCTTGTTCTGTATCCTAGGAGAGCATGGGTATAGGATTGGTATTACTACTGAGGAGCACCATGTATTTTCTTGATCATCAAACTTTATTTGTTACAAATGGTTAAAATAAGACTTTCATTTGTGATGCCTATAAAATTCCCATTGTAATCAATTTCCAATTTATAGCTGTACTTTTTAATATATTTTCTTTCTCTGACTTTTCCCTCAGAAACATCTACTACTGTTTGCTTTTATCTCTCCGCCCAATTCCATACTGTTACAGTTCTTTATATTCATAAAGGGTGAAGCCACCCAAACTAGTAGCCCAACCGACTCACTAGCCTTGCTATTCCATAGTATCTTCTAAAGAAAGCTACTTTACTCTTTGTCTGCATGGCTTGCTACTAATGTTTCATATCCTTTCAATAAACACTTAACAAAGGACCTGTATCAGGTCCTATGCCAAGTGCTAAGGATACAGAAATGTACCACACATGTTCTCTACCTTTGAAGGACTTTCAGTCAAGTGGAAGAACACAGTTATGATTTCCCCTCAAATTTGATATGTGCCATCTCATCTATTCTTGCATTTAACAAATACTTGAGATTCTACCACGTATCAAACATTGATAAGGTATTAGTGATATGAAGATTAACAAAACAGATATGGCCCTTTATAGAGCTTTTTGTCAAACTCAGGATCTGTGTCTATGGAGGTAAGTGTTTGAGTAAGGAGTACAATGGCTGCAAAGGGTTAAGGGTGATAACTGGTTCAGTGCTCAAACTGGCACCACAGATTTTCCTTTTTGTGAACAAGAAACTTGTCCCTATTTCCTTAAGAAAGTATTCGGGACCAAAATTCCATTTGGCTGGAAGTGAGTCAAGAACCTAGCCAGGTCTAATTTCCATCTACTTGCCCAAGCAGTCTGTGGTCTCAAGAGAGCCTGGGTTATTGCTTCAGCTATTCCTGTAGTCTCAGGAGAGCCTGGGTTTTTGCTTCAGAATGACCAACTGACTAAGTCAGACAACTTTCTGATGTTTTACCCAAAAAATCATGTCTGACCCAGAGTCAATTGCCATAGTATACTAAGTAGTACAGGAAGAAGAAATTTTTAAAAACACCATGTGTTTTCCAGCCAGAGTGATCACAGCTATTCTTCCTTGTGACAAGATGGAAGTACAGCTAAAAATAACCTGAAATTTATTTGATCAAAGTCTGCCCTCTGTATCAGGAAAGCCATTCTGTTGTTTCTACTTAATCATGGAGGAGAAAAACCAACAAGTAGAATATGAAACTTCAAGAGATAGAAAATCTGGATTGTTTGAAATGTCTTCAGGGTCGGAGAATTCCTGGATTTAGGTTCTGCTTGTACATATGTGTTTGTAAAGTCCCTGGGATAGCATGTGGACTATTTTTATTATGTATTTTCCTGTGCACATGTATATTTGTCTGAATGTATTTGTGGATGTTGGTGCATGAATGAGAGTAAATGAGAGTGTGTGAATGTAAAAATGTGTGCTCAACGAGTAGCTTCAGTCACTTTCTTGTAAAAATCCTAATCCATCACTAGTTCCCAGCAATACAAAGAGAAAGCTGCATATCTCTGGTGAATCTGGTTATCTCCAGTGGCTTATAAGCTCTCTGAATATAGGGAATCCTAGAACCCCTTAATGCAGAGTTGGGCTTCTAGGGAGTACTTGTTGAATGACCAACTGACAATAGTTTTAACACATGCCTGGATCTAAAGCTATGGGCATTAGTCAACAGGCTGAGAGGGAGTAATCGAGACATACAGGCATTCCTGATAATCCTGTGAGAGACCTGCCTCCTCTACCCCCTTATACATCAAAAATGCCCCTTACTGAGCTCTCCCTGTATATCAAGTATTCTATTAAATGCCAGGAAAGCCATGAAGATTTGGTACTCGTCCTTAAGGAATACACACGGAATCTGTTATATCTCTGTATCCTCTTTGTTCCACATTTGAAAAACAAAGTTCATGCCTGGCCTCACAACCACTCATGACTCCATCTGCCGAAAACTAGACTACTTCTCCAACTAACTCATAGACCTTGCCTGATTGAAGGAAGAGCCATGTAAAGTCAACATACCTAAACCAACTCTTAGCCTCCAGTCTTTTCCCCCTTGTAGTCCAACCTGTATAGACTGCAAGGTCATTTTAAATCATTCTAAAACAACAGTCGTATATTTTTACTTCCCTATTCAAATCCACTCAATATTTCTATATTACATACAGGGAAATTCTATCATATCACTATAGAACTGTTTATATTTACCCAACAGGTCTAAAGAAGATGTTCTCTACTAAGTAGTAGTCCCACTAAAGATACACAGAAAAAAATCTAAGTAGTGATCATGGACATTTCATATTTTTTGGACATCTCATATTTTTTAAACATTTTTTTCTCATGTTAAGATTTTTATTTTCCATACAAAGTCACTCATTCAACCAAAATTCATTGAGTATCTATTACCTCCCAGCCATGTTGAGCATATAATAGCTTCTTTGTTTCCTTATATAATAACCATTCAATCAAATATTTAATACTTAGTACATATTAATCAGGTAGTCTATTAGGATGGGGTCTCCTGCCTCAACACTCTACTATATTCTTTG
Source organism: Spilogale gracilis (assembly GCA_004023965.1). Taxonomy (NCBI): domain Eukaryota; kingdom Metazoa; phylum Chordata; class Mammalia; order Carnivora; family Mephitidae; genus Spilogale; species Spilogale gracilis. The sequence continues at coordinate 79,611 of PITA01000374.1, read as the reverse complement.
CATCGGCAGCAAGGGATAATGGAAGGAGAAGTCTTTGAAGATGATTCATGAACCTCCCCTTACTGGCTCTGCTGTGCCCTGCCCTATTCCTTGACTCTGCTCTGAAGCTTTCCCTTGATCACATCTATAGAAGGACTAATTTTCAAAAGTGGTTTTGACTCTTTCTCCAAATATTTTGCATCACTGTTGTCAGTTCATTACCCCAATGAACAGGGCCTGTTTGCAAGGAACAGACTTCTTGAATGATACCACAGGCTGCTCACTCTCTGAGAGTCTCGACTACAGTGTTCTCCTCACATAACATATCTCTGCTAATATGTGTGGACTGATGACAAAATGTAAAGAGAGAAGTCAGGGAAAGTTTTGTTTTGTTTTTGTTTTTGTTTTTTAGTTACTCTTTTTATTATTTTAAATTTATTTTATTTTTTCAGTGTTCCAAGATTCATTGTTTATTCACCAAGGAAAGTTTAGCTGAGGATAGGGATACAAGTTTAATTTTGAAAGATGTGTTGTGGAGGAGAGGAGGAGGCAAGATGGCAGAGAAGTAGGTGACCCTGTTTCAACCGGTCCCCTGAAGTGAGCTAAATATCTACCAGAACACTCTGAATACCCATGAAATCAGCCTGAGATATAAGACTACACACTTCTGGATCTCTATGGGGGCAGAAGAGCATTAGCGTAGAGGTTAAGCAGAAGGGGAGCACTCAGACTGATTTTGGAGGATAAACAAAAGAGAGAGGGAGCCCCCAGAAGTGACCTATTGGAAAGTAATACCCCAATACGAAAGTGCCCTATGCTTGGGGACCAGCGTCAACTTGGAGTCTGGTTAAAAGCACTCAAAAACAAAGGGTCTTAAGGGGAAACTGGGGGAATCTGATGGCCACTGGCAGGGACATAAAACTACACTACTGGGTCGGCAGTGGACAGCGCCTGCCAGTGCCTGAGTGAACCTGGTGGGATTCCATGAAACCACAAAAAGGCACTTGCATTACCACCTGGGCTGGATGTACCCCAGCCTGTGGCAGAGGCCACTCATCCCACAGCCTTCCATCTGATGTGTGAGACTGCTGGGTCCTACTGCATCCAGGATGGGTGTGGGCTCTAGACAGCAGTCCAACAATGGCAAGCTTGCGCAAACCAATATCACTTGCAGTTTCTGTGGCACAGGGTTGTAGAGACAAGCGGGGGCCTCGGATGCCCATCGAGGTGGTGACTCAGGGTGTGCACCACCTGTGAGAGGTAGCATGGTGCAGGGGAGTTTGCAGAGGGGGAGTCTGAAGGGAGCAGACTGAGGCTTCTCTCAAAAATGAAGGTCTGGGTGCAGACAGCTTACTTTGCTCTGACTCTCTGAAAAGCCGAAAAAAGCCATAAAAAAAAAAAAATTCCAGAGAACAAAAGCCTGAAAAACTGGTTTCCATTAAGCCCAACCCCTTGATAGGGGTAGGAGACTCAGCTTAAGCAAGATTGACAGAAAAACAATGTGGCAGACCTTTCCCCCAGAAGCCAAGCCAGAAGAACAAGAGAACAACCACCAAAGGGTCTCCATAAAATTGTAAAACCCCAACACCTGGGAAAAACAATATACTAAGCTTTCGGTACTGCCCCCAAAGCTGTATATTTTATAGATACAGTTTTTCACATTTTTTAAAATTTCTTTTCATTTTCTTTAATTTTCTTTTAAGTTTTTAAATTTGATCTCACGGTTCTTTTTCCTTTACTATTTTTAACCTACTTATTATCACAACTTGATGTTTAATACAGCGTACCATAATTTTTTAACTTGAACTTTTTTCATACATATACATGTGTCTCTTTCTTTCCCTTTTTAAAAATATACATATAAATATAAGCTTCAAGGTAATCCTTCTATCTTATTCAATACTACCCCTATATATAAATCATTTTAATTTCCCTATATCTCTAGAAAGTTGACCTCTAACAAAAATAATAAGATACACTAAGGAGGAACTGAAATACTTTCCTAGCCCACGTCAAGGGTTTGTAACCACCATCCCATCTTATTCTTCTGTCAGTGTTTCTGTGTATTTGTTTTTGCCTTTGTACTATATAAATCTTATCCATGGGGGTCATTTGGGCCAGGGTTTGCTTATTTTCTCCTTTCTTTTACTTTTGATGGTCTTTTTGTTTATTCTTTTGTTGTTGTTGTTGTTGTTGTTGTTCCATATTGGGGATCCATTTGGGCTAGGTTTTTTCTTTCTTCTTTTTTCCTTTTCTCTTTTTTTCTTTTTTCTTTCTTTTTGGTGGTGACTTCTGACTGCTCTGAAACCTTCCAACAAGCAACTTGCTGGATCGTGGTTGATATATTCAGCTATACATCTCCTCAAATACCCCTCACCAAAATGGCTTGAAGGAGGAACACCCAATAGAAGAAAAATTCAGAGATTGCAACCTCTGTCACAGAACTACTGGATATGGACATAAACCATATGAGAGAAATGAAAATCAGGGTATCAATTATCCAAGTAATGGCTAAGTTGGAAGAGACCATTAGTGGAAACATAGAATCTCTAAGAGAGGAAGTGAAAGCTGACCTGGCAGAGGTTAAAAATGCTATAAATGAGATCCCATACAATCTAAATATTCTAACAGGTAGCATAAGTGAAGCCGAAGATAACATTAGTGATCTAAAAGGCAGATGATTGAGAAGGAGGAGCAGGAAAATCTTGGAACAAACAGCTAAAGTCCCATGAAAATAGAATTAGGGTAAATGACACCATGAAACGTTTCAATATCATAATTATTGGGATCCCTGAGTGGGGGGGGGAGAGAGAGGGGGGGAGAGAGAGAGAGAGAGAGAGAGAGAAGACTACAAGATATAGTTGAACAAATACTGGATGAAAATTTCCCTCATCTGGCAAATGAAACAAGTGTTCACATCCTAGATGCAGAGAGGACAGCCCCCCGAAGATCAATGAGGCTAGAAAAACCTCCAGGCACATAATTGTGAAATTCACAAATCATAAATTCAAAGAACGTGTCTTAAGGGCAGATAGGGGGAATAGATCCCCTACCTACAAAGGGAAGACCATCAGAAGAATGTCAGACCTATCCACAGAGACCTGGCAAGCCAGAAAGGGCTGGCAGGACATACTCAGGACATTAAATGAAAAAAAAAATACATCCAAGGATACTCTACCCAGAAAGGCTGACTTTCAAAATGGATAGAGAGATAAAGAACTTCCAGGATGGGGAAGGTCTAAAAGATTATGCAACAACCAAGCCAGCACTACAAGAAATATTAAGGCGGGCTTTATAAAAGAGGAAAGAAATGCAAGGGTGACACAGAATAGAAATTTACAGAGGCAATCTATAGAAACAAGAAATTCACAGGCAATAACATGCTGTCAATAAAAATGTATCTTTCAGGGCACCTGGGTGGCTCAGTGGGTTAAAACTTCTGCCTTCGGATCAGGTCACGATCTCAGGGTCCTGGGATCAAGGCCCGCATTGGGCTCTCTGCTCAGCAGGGAGCCTACTTCCTCCTCTCTCTCTGCCTGCCTCTCTGCCTACTTGTCATCTCTCTCTGACAAATAAATAAATAAAATCTTTAAAAATGTATCTTTCAATAATCATTCTCAATGTGAATGGCCTAATTCTCCCGTAAAATGGCACAGGGTTGCAGACTGGATAAAACAACAGTACCCATCCATATGCTATCTGCAAGAAACACATTTTGAAATGTGTCTGAAATATGACTGAAAGTGAGGGGATAGAGAACAATTTTTCATGCCAATGGGCCTCAAAAGAAATCTGGGGTCATGATCCACATATCAGATAAACTAGATTTTAATCTAAAGACCATAGTCAGAGATACAGAAGGACACTACATCATTCTTAAAGGGTCTATCCACCAAGAAGATCTAACAATTGTAAATATTTATGCCCCCAACATGGGAGCAGCCAACTACATAAGCCAACTGTTAAGCAAAATAGAGTTATATTGATATAAATACATTATTTGTAGGAGACTTTAACACGCCACTCTCAGCAATGGACAGATCATCTAAACAGGAAATCAACAAAGAAATAAAAACACCGAATGACACACTGGACGAGATGGATCTCATAGATATATTCAGAACATTCTATCCTAAAACAACAGAATATTCATTCTTCTCAAGTGCCCATGGAACTTTCCTCAGAATAGACCAAATACTACGTCACAAATGAGGGATCAACTGAAACCAAAAGACTGAGATTATTCTCTGCATATTCTCTGACCACAATGCCTTAAAACTGGAACTCAACCACAAGAAAAAGTTCAGAAGGAATTCAAACACTTGGAAGCTAAAGACTATCCTGGTCACAAATGTTTGGATGATTATTGTTCAACATAGTGTTAGAAGTCTTAGCAACAACAATCAGACAACAAAAAGAAATAAAAGGTAATAAAATTGGCAAAGAAGAAGTCAAACTCTTTCTTCTCAGATGACATTATACTTTATATGGAAAACCCACGGGGCACCTGGGTGGCTCAGTTGGTTAAGCGACTGCCTTCAGCTCAGGTCATGAGCCCAGAGACCGGGATCAAGCCCCATATTGGGCTCCCTGCTTGGCAGGAAAGCCTGCCTCTCCCTCTCTCACTCCCCTTGCTTGTGTTCCCTCTCTGGCTGTGTTTCTCTCTGTCAAATGAATAAAATCTTAAAAAAAAGAAAACCCAAAAGAACCCACCCCAAAACTGCTAGAACTCATACAACAATTCAGTAATGTGGCAGGATACACAATCAATGCACAGAAATCAGTTGAGTTCTTATAAAATAACAATGAAAATATAGAAAGAGAGATCAGAGGATCGATTCTTCTCTTCCACCAAAAAACCATAAGATACCTAGGAATAAACCTAACCAAAGAAGTTAAGGATCTGTACTCGAGGAACTACAGAACACTCATGAAAGAAATTGAAGAAGACACAAAAAGATGGAAGAGCATTCCATGCTCATGGATAAGAAGAATAAACATTGTTAAAATGTCTATACTTCCGAGAGCAATCTATACTTTCAATGCCATCCTGATCAAAATTCCACCACATTCTTCAAAGTGCTGGAACAAACAAACCTAAAATTTATATGGAACCAAAAAAGACCCCGAATCGCTAAGGAATTGCTGAAGAAGAAAAGCAAAGCTGGGGGCATCATGTTATCTGATTTCAAGCTTTATTACAAAGCTATGATCCCCAAGATAGCATGGTGCTGGCACAAAAACAGAGAAATAGACCAATGGAATGGAGTAGAGAGTCCAGATATGGACTCACAAATCTATGGTCAAATCATCTTCGACAAAGCAGTAAAAAATATCCAGTGGAACAAAGACCATCTCTTCAATAAATGGTGCTTGGAAAATTGGACAGCTACGTATAGAAGAATGAAACTGAACCATTTTCTTACACCACACACAAAGGCAAACTCAAAATGGATGAAAGACCTCAACGTGAGGCAGGAATCCATCAAAATCCTGGAAGAGAACATAGGCTGTAACCTCTTTGACATCGGCCACAGCAACTTCTATCAAGACACGTCTCCAAAGGCAAAGGAGACAAAAGCAAAAATAAACTTTTGGGACTTCATCAAAATAAAAAGCTTCTGCACAGCAAAGGAAACAGTCAACAAGACAAAGAGGCAACCCACAGAATGGGAGAAGATATTTGCAAATGACACTACAGACAAAGGGCTGATATCAAAGATCTATAAAGAACTACTCAAATTGAACACCCAAAGAGAAGATGATCACATCAAAAAATGGGCAAGAGACATGAAGAGGCAGTTGTCCACAGAAGACATACAAATGGCTAACAGATATATAAAAAAAAATGTTCGTCATCACTAGCTATCAGGGCAATTAAAATCGAAACCACATTAAGATACCACCTTACACCAGTCAGAATGGCCAAAATTAACAAGACAGGAAACAAATGTTGGAGAGGCTGTGGAGAAAGGGGAACACTCTTACACTGTTGGTGGGAATGCAAGTTCATGCAGCTGCTTTGGAAGACAGTATGGAGATTTCTTTAAAAATTAAAAATAGAGCTACCCTATGTCCCTAAAATTGCACTACTGGGTATTTACTCCAAAGATACAGATGTAGTGAAAAGAAGGACCATATGTACCCCAATGTTCATTGCAGCAATGGCCACAACAGCCAAACTGTGGAAAGAGCCAAGGTGCCCTTCAACAAATGAATGGATAAAGAAGATGTGGTACATATATACAATGGAATACTACACCTCCATCAGAAAGGATGAATACCCAATTTTTGTAGCAACATGGACTGGAGTGGTACATATATACAATGGAATACTATACCTCCATCAGAAAGGATGAATACCCAATTTTTGTAGCAACATGGACTGGAGTGGAAGAGATTATGCTGAGTGAAATAAGTCAAGCAGAGAAAGTCACATATCATATGGTTTCACTTACTTGTGGAGCAGGAGAAGGAAAGGAAATGGGAAGTGGGGTAAATCAGGGAGGAAGACCAAACAGAGGAGACTTTGGACTCAAAAACAAACTGAGGGTCTTGGAGGGGAGGGAGTGGGGGGATGGGCGAGCCTAGTGGTGGGTGTTGAGGGCATGTATTGCATGGAGCACTGAGTGTGGCTCATAAACAATGAATCTTGGAACACTGGGAAAAAAAGAATGGATGAACCAGGAAATCAAAGAAGAACTTAAACAGTTCATAGAAACCAATAAGAATGAAAATACATTGACCCAAACCCTATGGGATATGGCAAAGGTGGTCCTAAGTGGGAAATATATAGCCATCCAAGCCTCACTCAAAAAAATTGAAAAATCCCAAATATAACCTTCTTTACACCTTAAAGAACTGGAAAATCAACAACAAATTAAGCCAAACCGACACACAAGAAGGGAAATAATTAAGATTAGAGCAGAGATCAATGAATTAGAAACCAGAGATACAAAAGAGCACATCAATGAAACCTGAACCTGATTCTTTGAAAGAATAAGATCGATAAACCATTGGCTAAATTAATCCAAAAAAAAAAAAGGGAGAGGACCCCAATTAATAAAAGTATGAATGGGGGGAGAGATCACAACTAAAACTAAGGAAATGGAAACAATTATTAGAAATTACTATCAACAGTTATATGCCAATAAGTTAAACAACCTATAAGATATGGATGCATTCCTGGAAACCTATAAACTTCCAATATTGAAACAGGAAGAAATTCACAAACTGAATAGACCAATATCCAGTAATGAGATTGAAGTAGTGATCAGAAACCTCCTAAAAGGAGCACCTGGGTGGTTCAGTTGGTTAAGCCACTGCCTTCAGCTCAGGTCATGATCCCAGAGTCCTGGAATTGAGTCCTGCATTGGGCTCCCAGCTCCATGGGGAGTCTGATTCTTCCTCTGGCCTTCTCCCCTCTCATGCTCTCTCTCACTCTTTCTCTCTCAATAAATAAATAACATTTTTTTAAAAAACCCTCTAAAAAAAAAGAGTACAGGACCTGACAGATTCCCTGGGGAATTCTACCAAACAGTTACAGAAGGAAATAATACCTATTATCCTGGAGCTGTTTCAAAAAATAAAAACAGAAGAAAAAGTTCCAGACTCTTTCTATGAAGCTAGCATTACTTTAATCCCCAAACCATGCAAATACCCCATCAAAAAAGAGAATTTTAGACCAATATCCTGATGAATATGGATGCCAAGATTCTCAACAAGATCCTACCTAATAGGATCCAACAGTAAATTAAGAAGATTATCCACCATGACCAGGTAGGATTTATCCCTGGGATGCAATGGTAGTTCAACATTTGCAAATCAATCAATGTGATAGAACAAATCAATAAAAGCAGAGAGAAGAACCACACAGTCTTCTCAATTGATGCAGAAAAAGCATTTGACAAAATACAGCATCAGTTCCTGATTAAAACACTTCAAAGTATAGGGAGAGAGAGAACATTTCTCACCCTCATAAAATCTATCTATGAAAAACTCACAGCGAATATCATTCTCAATGGGAAAAACCTGACAGCCTTCCCACTGAGATCAGGAAGAAGACAAGGATTCCCACTCTTGCCACTGTTTTTCCATAGTGTTAGAAGTCCTAGCAACAACAATCAGACAACAAAAAGAAATAAAAGGTATTAAAATTGGCAAAGAAGAAGTCAAACTCTCTCTCTTCACAGATGACATGATACTTTACATGGAAAACCTAAAAGACCCCACCCCTAAACTACTAGAACTCATACAGCAATTCAGTAATGTGGCAGGATACAAAATCAATGCACAGAAATCAGTTGACTTCTTATACGCTAACAATGAAAATATAGAAAGGGAAATCAGAGAATTGATTCTGCTTACTATAGCACCAAAAACCATAAGATAGCTCGGAATAAACCTAACCAAAGAAGTTAAGGATCTGTACTCGAGGAACTACAGAACACTCATGAAAGAAATTGAAGAAGACACAAAAAGATGGAAAAGTATTCCATGCTCATGGATCAAAAGAGTAAACATTGTTAAAATGTCTCTACTTCCTAGAGCAATCTATACTTTCAATGTCATCCCAATCAAAATTCCACCAACATTTTTCAAAGTGCTGGAACAAACTATTCTACAATTCATATGGAACCCGAAAAGACCCTGAATTGCTAAGGAAATGTTGAAAAAGAAAAACAAAGCTGGGGGCATCACGTTAATCATCTTACCTGATTTCAAGCTTTATTACAAAGCTATGATCACCAAGACAGCATGGTACTGGCACAAAAACAGACACATAGACCATTGGAACAGAGTGGAGAATCCATATGGATCTTCAACTCTATGGTCAAATCATCTTCAAGAAAGCAGGAAAACATATCTAATGGAAAAAAGACAGTCTCTTCAATAAATGGTGCTGGGAAAATTACACAGACACATACAGAAGAATGAAACTCAACCACTGTCTTACACCATACACAAAGATAAACTCAAAATGGATGAAGGACCTCAATGTGAGGCAGAAATCTATCAAAATCCAAGAGGAGAACACAGACAGTAACCTCTTAGACATTGGCCACAGCAACTTCTTTCAAGATACATCTCCAAAGGCAGAGAAAACAAAAGCGAAAATAAACTTTTGGGACTTCCTCAAAATAAAAAGCTTCTGCACAGCAAAGGAAACAGTCAGCAAAACAAAGAGGCAACCCACAGAATGGGAGAAGATATTCACAAGTGACACTACAGACCAAAGGCTGATATCCAAGATCTATAAAGAACTCCTCAAACTCAACAGCCAAAAAAAAAAAAAAAAAAAAAAAAAAAAAAAAAAAAAAAAAAAAAAAAAAAAAAAAAAAAAAAAGATAATCACATCAAAAAATGGGCAGGAGACAGTTACAGACACTTCTGCATGGAAGACATACAAATGGCTAACAGACACATGAAAAAATGTTCATCATCATTAGCTATCAGGGAAAGTCAAATCAAAACCACATTGAAATACCACCTTACACAGTTAGCATGGCCAAAATTAACAAGACCGGAAACAACAAGTGTTGGATAGGCTGTGGAGAAGGGGAACCCTCTTACACTGTTGGTGAGAAAGCAAGTTAGTGCAGCCGCTTTGGAAAATAGTGTGGAAATTCCTTTAAAAATTAAAAATAGAGATACCCTATGACCCTGCAATTGGACTCCTGTGTATTTATTCCCAAAGATACATATGTAGTGAAAAGAAGGGCCATATATACCCCGATGTTCATAGCACCATGGCCACAATCGCCAAACTGTGGAAAGAGCCAAGGTGCCCTTCAACAGATGAATGGATAAAGAAGATACGGTTCATATATACAATGGAATATCACGCCTCCAGCAGAAAGGATGAATACCCAACTTTTGTAGCTACATGGATGGGGATGGAGGAGATTATGCTGAGTGAAATGAGACAAGCAGAGAAAGTCACGTATCATATGGCTTCACTTACTTGTGGAGCATAAGGAATAACACGGAGGACAGTGGGTGAAGGAAAGGAAATGTGAATTGGGGTAAATTAGAGAGGGAGCTGATGCATGAGAGACTGGACTCTGAGAAACAAACTAAGGGTTTTGGAAGGGAGGTGGGTAAGGAGATTGGTAAGCCTGCTGGTGAATACTGAGTGCACAAATTCATGGAGCACTGCATGTGGGGCATAAACAATCTTGGAACACTGAATAAATAAATTATTATTAAAAAAGGAAAGATGTGTTGTGGAAAGAAGGGAAGGGTATTCTTCATGAGGGCATATACTTTTATGTGACTATGTTGCGAGAGCATGGAAAAAGATGTATTTGGCCAAATGTAGGATGGTGAGGGTAGGGAATTCATATGAGACAAAGCTTCCACCTAGAACGTAGCTATGAACTGTAATTTATTTTCTTTGATCTATTGAATCATCTTTCACTTTTACCATTGCAGGAACTGTAACTTACCATGTCAGTGTCTGACACAGGGCCAAAACTTGTCACATAGATGTCAGTCTTCACTTCGGTCACTGCATCTAGGCCAAAGAAAATAGAAAACCAGAGTATCATGAAAGTTAGTTCCCTTAGCTCAGAGAGGGTCCAGTGCAGTACTCCAAATGACAGGTATCATGCTATATCTGAAAAAGTATACCTGACATAGTGATAGGAAAACCTCTCAAAAACACCTATACTATTTGTTCAGAGAACCTGCTTGGTACAGGTACAAAGTTTATCCCTTTAGGTCTCATTGAGAATGACAGCAGAATCACCGAACCCTAAAGTTTAAGAGCCCTGAGAGATCTCTGATATTCATATGTGCTGAAATCTCACACCAAGATTACCCTTACCTGTCATAGGTTCTAATATCCAACTTTAATACTTCCAGAAACATGGAATGATTGTCCTCCCATTCCCCTGCCCATGTAACATAGGGAGAGGCCACATGACTAGTTTTGGTTGTGGGAAGAAGTTATATGTGTCTCTCTCTGGCTGAAACAATTAATGTCTAATGCAAGATCCTTCCTGCCATGGTCATCATAGAAATGTGTTATTATATAGCTACCATAAGATTGAAACAGACTGGCATGATGAGCCAACAAATGAAGGACAACTGCCTTGAAGGGTTGTCTAGATCCACAACAGACTTTGCATGAATGAAAAATACATTTTCATTGGGTTAAGTGACAGAGTTAAAGATGACTGATATCACTTGATACATTCTATTTGCATTTATTTTTCTTAATTGTACTGTCTATTTACTTGTCTGCCTATCCCACCTTACCCAAAAGTTCTTATATGGCAGTATCCCTGTTTTGTTATTCCTATACTCTCAGTACATTGAAAAGGAGCCTGCTACTCAGATGATATTCACTGAATATTATTGGTATGGATGGATGAATCTCATCACCTATTTGCCAAGTTAGAAACTGATACCCAGAGAAGGAAACTGATACCCAGAGAAATAAAGTTATTTCATTGCTATGCTTCTCTTTTCCTGTTTCAGTCAACCCTGTTTACCCCAATGAAGCTCAAGATAGCCCATACAATCCACCATTCCTCAAATAGAACACAGGGCAGCCTACTCCAGCCTAGAAAATACTTCATTATATTAAATTCAAATAAATCCCACTTCAACCCAGAATACCAAAGCCCAGTAGAGTATACCTGTAGCACAATCAAGACCAATAAGACCACATAAGATTTTATTTATATTTATATACATCTATATATCTACAAGTATTACATTTTAATAATAATAATAATAATAATAATAATAATAATAATATTAATCAGTACTATAGTCAATTCATCAAAACACACACCTTACTCCCAGGCTTAATCAGCAAATAACATGTCTTTGAAACTAGAGCTGTGTTCCATTTATTTTTAAAGATTTATTTATTTATTTTTGAGTGAGAGAGAGAGAGTATACATTAGCCTGGGATAGGGGCAAAAGGAGAGGGAGAGAGAATCCCAAGTAGACTCCACACTGAATGGAGTCCCATGCAGAGACCAATGCAGAACTTGCCCTGGTAGGGCTTACTTTCACCAGGCTTGATCTTGTGGGGCTCAGTCTTGCAGGACTCCATCTCACAACCCTGAGATCACATCCTGAACCAAAGCCAAGAATTGATTGCTTAACAGACTATGTCACCCTGGCACCACCCTTAGAACTCTATTTTAAGTAGTTTGGTTTTCATATGGAGTATAGGCTTCCTACAGAGCAATTTCAATACTTGAAGAAGAGATAATATTTCAGGACCCAGAATATGCTTCCTGAAGACTTGTACCTTCACATACACTCCCAGGTTCATTGGCTACAGAAATATTGTCCTACTGTCAAGTACATAAAACAAATTTAACTAAGTAATGGAAGAGACCACAATTACATTTGAATTCAGTATTCTAGGCAGGGCATAGGTACAGAACAACCTTCTAAACCAATATAATCGTAAAATTGTAAGATAGTTAAACAGACTAAAAACATTACCCAGACCACAGAAAAAGTTAAATGGTTTTAAAAAGTTAAGTGGTAAAGTTAAATTGTAGGAAACAACCCAGAAGAAAGTGGAGTCACTGTAGGTAGAAAGGGAAATGACTATAACAAAGAGTCTTAGGCTAAGATGGCAAGACTTGGGTTCTGTATCTCTGCCCCTGACTTGATGAATAACTTGAATGAGACTTTTACTTTTAGCTGCTCTCTTGTACCACGAGGGTATAGGACCATACAAATTCTGAATTTTTTCTTTGTACTATCTTGGAACTCTGACTGTAAATTGTTTTCCTTTTGAAAATTTACAGTGATATTGGAAGTCCTTGAAGGTTCCTATCTTTACATGAACACACATGACCTTAGCCCTTAGTTGTACTCTCACTGGTGGGGAACTCATCACCAGTCCTTATGTCATTTCTGCTTACTTGATCTGAAAGAGTAAAGATAAGCCAACCATCAAGTGATTACTGTATTTATATTGAATATGTTTTTCATAACAAACTGTGTTTTCTCATTTGACTTCAAAAAGATTTCCAAGAAATCATGAATTTTCTCCTTTGAGCAGAAACCAGAGTAGATTCCCCAACTCTCTAGCTGTTCCACCATAACACACATAGATGTTGGCCTTGGGACACCTGGGTGGCTCAGTTGGTTAAGCATCCACCTCTTGATTTCATCTCGGGTCATAATCTCCAGGTCATGAGATCAAGCCCCACATCAGGCTCCACACTCAGTGAAGAGTCTGCTTGAAATTCTCTCTCTTTCTCTGTTCATCACCAGGCTCATGTTCTCTCTCTTTCTCTCACATAAATAAATAAAATCTTTTAAAAAGATTGGTCTTAGCACTGCCTTTTGGACTCACAGAACAAAGTTTGTTTCTTGATCTTTTGAGATTTAAAGACTTTCAGAGATTGAAAGAAAGTGATAGTGGTACTCCTAAATTTGCTCTTCTTTTTCCTTTCCATACAAATATCCTGACTTCATTTGACTATACCTCCTCTCCCTTTGACATGTTTTAGGCATCCTCACTATTCTTCATTCACTTTCCTCTGGCTCAAGTCTGAATTTTTTTTCTACTGATATTGAAATATTTTATGGTGAAAGAGTTCACCTATATGTGGAATCTAAAACAGAACAAATAAACATTTATGCCTTTGCTTTGGCCTCAGATCCAAAGACCCAGTGCCAAGACTGATGTCAAGGAGCTTACCATCTATGTTTTCTTCTGAGAGTTTTATGGTTTCAGATCATACATTCAAATCATTAATCCATTTGGGGTTTATTTTTGTGTATGGTGTTAGTTATTGGTCAAATTTTATTCTTCTGCATGTGGCTGTCCAGTTTTCCCAACATCACTAATTGAAGAGATTGTCTTTTCCCCAGTGTATATTTTTGGTTCCCTTGTTGTAAACTAATTGACAATATAGGTATGGGTTCATTTCTCGGTTCTCTCTTCTGTTCCATTAATCTACGTGTCTGTTTTTATGCCAATATGATACTAATTTGATTACTATAGCTTTGTAGTATAGTTGGAATTCCAGGAACATGGTACCTTCAGCTTTGTTCTTTCTCAAAATTGCTTTGGCTATTTGTAGTCTTCCATGATTCGATACAAATTTTAGGATTTTTGTTCTAGTTCTGTGAAAAATGCTTTTGGTGTTTATATAGAGATTACACTGAATCTGTAGGTTTCTTTGTGTAATATGGACATTTGAGAACACTAATTTTTCTAATCCATGAGCACAGACTATCTTTCCACTTATTTGTTATCTTTAATATCTTTCATCAACATCATAGATTTTAGTGTACAGTCATTCATTTCTTTGGTTAAATTTATTACTAGGTATCTTATTCTTTTTGATGGAATTCTAAATTGCATCAAAATTTAGATGCTGTTTTCTTAATTTTCCCTTTCTGGTGGTTTGTTATTAGTATACAGAAACACAACAGGAGAGAAGTGGGCAGAAGAGTAGAGGACCTTGTTTCATTGGATCCCTTGAATTTAGCGAGAAAATTATCAAATCATTCTGAACATCCATGATTAGAATCTGAGATGTATGAAAAGAATTTCTGGAATTCTATAAATGGAAAAGTGGCCACTTTTGCAAGGTAGAATGTGAGGAGAAGTGAATCTGTGGGGATACGCAAAAGATAAATGGTGGGGGGAGGGAGCTTCTGTAAGCTGGCTACTGGAAAGCGATATAGCACTGGAGTGCAAAATCAGAATCCTTAGAAGTCTGCTCCAGTGAGAGATACCCCTGACTAAAAGGTGTTCAGGTGGCAAAACAGGGCAGAATCCTAGGTATGACAGTGTTGACTCAGGAACCCCAAAGTAACAGAAAGAATGGAGGTGCCTGAGCCAGCAATGTTCCCAAGAATTGGAGCAGGGAAACCAGTTATGGTCAATGAGCCCAGGAGGGGGCTATCGGCTCAGTTCACCATAAAGAGAACTGCAGCATGATTGGATGACTGCTGTCCAAGGCAAGGCCCTAAAGAGTGACCCTCTACCTTCCCCTGAGAGGATTGGTGTGGCTGCACACCACAGGAGTCTGAAGAGACACACACAAAAGTGAAAACTGCTTATCCCTGAGAGTTTACTGAAGAGAGGAGGGTCATGATCTTTCAGCTCCAGGGCTGGAGATCAGGGCATGGCTATTTTTATCTTTACCCTCTAAAGAGACACAGAGAGCCTAAGAGAACAAAAGCCATATAGAGCAACCAAAAGCAGCTTATACTGAGCTCAGCCCTCTGGCAAGGGTCAGTGCAACTCTGCCCAGGCAAAGACACTTGAGAATCAGCACAGCAGGCCCCTCCTCTAGAAGACCAGCTGGAACAACAAGGAAACACCAAATTTATGAAGCACACAGGACTGCAAAACCCAAGTGCTAGGAGAAAATATTATATAGAATTCAAAGGTCTTTCTCATGACACTTTTATCTTTCAGTTTAAAAATTTCCATTTCATTTTTTATCAACGCATTGTCTTTAAGTCTTTTTTTAACTTTCATTTTTACATTTGCATTTATAGATATATTCTTCAGTTTTGGCTTCCTTTTACTATATTCAATTTTATTTTTGTATTTATATATATATATAACTTTTATATATATAAATAAGTTTATATATAAATAAATAAGTTACTATATATATAACTATATATAAGTTTTGCTTTCTTTACAATTTTGGAATTTAGTGTCTTCTAAAAAATAGACCAAAATACACCTAGGACCGAGCGGATCACCCTGTTTTGTCCACCCGGGAGATTATATTCTCTCTCACCCTCTTTTTTCTTTTTCTATTCTTTTTTGGTTTCTGATGTCTTTGGATTTGTCTAGCATGTATTTCACTTGGGTCATGGATGGGACTTTTTATTTTGTTCTCAAATTCATCCACTCTTCTCTGGGCAAGATGACTAGAAGGATGAACTCACAACAAAATAAAGAACCAGAGGTAATAATCTCTGTCACAAATCTAATTGATATGGGTATAAAGAAATGCCAGAGATGGCATTCAGGATAATAATTATAAAATTACTACCTGGGCTTGTAAAAAAAAAAAGCATAAACAACACTAGAGAATGTCTTAGTGAAGAAATAAAATTTAATAGGGTTGAAAGAAAAATTGTTTTAACTAAGATGCAGTCTAAATGAGATACTCTAACAGCTACAGTAGGTGAGACAGAAGAGAGAGTCACTGACATAGAAGACAAGTTGATGGAAAGGAAGGAGGCTGAAGAAGAGAGAAAAAACTACTAACAGACCATGAGGGGAGGCTTTGAGAAATCAGTGATACCATAAAGCAAAACAATACTAGAATTATTGTGGTCCCAGAGAGAGAGAGAGAGAGAGAGGGAGATAGAGAAAATGGGATAGAAAGTATATCTGAACAAATCATAACTGAGAGCTTCTCTAATCTGGGAAAGGAAACAGGCATTCAAGTCCAGGAGGCAGAGAGAACCCTCCTCAAAATCAATAAAAATAGATCAACACCCTGATATATAAGTGAAGTTTTCAAACTTCAGTGATAAAGAGAAAATCCTGAAATCTCCTCAAGACAAGAACTCCCTAACTGACAAGGGTAGAAATATTAGACTGGCAGCAGACCTTTCCACAGAGACCTGGCAGACTAGAAAGGGCTAGCATGATATATTCAGAGTCCTAAATGAGAAAAAAATCAGCCAAGAATATTCTATCCAGAAAGCCTGCCATTCAGAATGGAAGGAGAGATAAAGAGCTTCCATGACAATCAGAAACTAAAATAATTTGTGACCACCAAACCAGCCCCACAAGAAATATTATAATGGATCTTCTAAGCAAAGAGACAGCCCATAGTAACATGGACCAGAAAGGAACAGAGACAGTCTATAGAAACAGGGCCTTTACAGGGGATACAACAACACTAAATTCATATCTTTCAATAGCTACTCTGAATGTAAATGGGCTAAATGCTCTAGTCAAAAGACACAGGGTATTATATCAGACAACAAAACAAAGCAAAACAAAACAAAAACAAGACCCATCCTCATGCTGTCTACCAGAGATCCAATTTAGATGAAAAGACATCTCCAGATTGAAAGGAAGTGGGTGAAGAAATAATTATCATACTAATGGACCCCAAAACCTGGAGTAGCAATCCTCATATCAGACAAATTAGATTTTAAATGAAAGCCTGTAGTAAGGGATGAAGAGAGACACTATGTCATACTTAAACAGTCTATCCAATAAGATCTAAAAATTATAAATATTTATCATCCTAACATGGGAGCATCCAATTATATAAAATAGTTAATAACCAAATTAAAGAAATACATTGATAATAATACAATAATACTAGAGGACTTTAATACCCCACTCATTGAAATGGACAGATCATCTAAGGAGAAGATCAACAAGGAAACAAGGGCTATAAATGACACACTGGACCAGATGACTTCACAGATATATATATAGAACATTCCATCTAGGGGCTCCTGGGTAGCTCAGTTGGTTAAGCTACTGCCATCAGCTCAGGTCATGATCCTGGAGTCCCAGGATCGAGTCCCACATTGGGCTTCCAGCTCCTCAAGGAGTCTGCTTCTCCATCTGACCTCCTCTGTTATGCTCTCTTTCACTGTCTCTCTCAAATAAATAAACAAATAAATAAAACCTTTTTTTTTAAAAAAAGAACATTCTATCCTAAAGCAACAGAATACATAATCTTTTCGAGTGCACATGGAACACTTTCCAGAATAAGTTACATACTGGGTCACAAATCAAGTCCTAACTGATCCCAAGAGATTGGTATTATTTCCTGCATATTTTCAGACTACAATGCTTTGAGACTTGAATTTGGAAGGAACTCAAACACTTGGAGGATAAGAGCATCCTACCAACAAATGAATAGGTTAACCAGGAAATTAGACAAGAATTTTAAAAATTCATGGAAACAAATGATAATGAAAACATACCTGTTAAGAAAAAAACACAACAAAGGTGGTCCTATGAAGAAAGTACATAGCAAAATGTGCCTTTCTCAAAAAAATTAGAAAAGTCTCAAATACACAGGCTGACTTTAAACCTAAAGAAGCTGGAGAAAGAACAGCAAATAAAGCCTAAACCAAGTAGGAGAAGATAAATAATAAAGATTAGAGCAGAAATAAATGAAATAGAAACCAAAAGAACAGCAGAACAGATCAATGAACCTAGAATCTTGTTCTTTGACAGAATTAATAAGATAGATAAACCCCTAGCCAGACTGATAAAAAAGAAAAGATAAAGGACCCAAATTAATAAAATCATAAATGAAAGGAGAGAGATCATGACCAATACCAAGGAAATGGAAATAATTTCAAGTACATATTATGAGCAAATACATGCCAAAAAATTAGGCAATCTAGAAGAAATGGATGCATTCCCAGAACTTATAAACTACCAAAACTGAAACAGGAAGAAATAGAAAAGCTTAACAGACCCATAACCACCAAGGAAATTGAAGCAGTAATCAAAAATCTTCCAAGAAATCAGAGTCAGGACAAGATGGCTTCCCAGGGGAATTCTACCAAACATTTACAGAATGCCTATTCTTCTGAAGATGTTTCAAAAAATAAAGGGGAAGGAAAACCTCCAAACTCATTCTATGAAGCCAGCATTACCTTGATCCCAAAACCAAAGACCCCACCAAAATGGAGAGTTACAGACCAATATCCCTGATTAACATGGATGCCAAAATTCTCACCAAGATACCAGTTAATAGGATCCAACAGTACATTAAAAGGATTATTCACCATGACCAAGTGGGAGTTATTCCTGGGGCTCAACATTCACAAATCAATCAATGCATTAATAAAAGAAAGGAGAAGAAATATATGATCCTCTCAATTGATGTAGAAAATGATTTGAGAAAATGCAGCATCCTTTCTTATTTAAAACTCTCCACAATGTAGGGATAGAGGGAACATACCTCAATATCATAAAAGCCATGTATGAAAAGCCCACAGCGAATATCATTCTCAATGGGGAAAAACTGAAAGCTTTTCCCCTAAGGTCAGGAACATAACAAGGACACCTACTTTCACCACCGCTGTTGAACATAGTACTAGAAATTCTAGCCTCAGCAATCAGACAACAAAAAGAAATAAAAGGCATTCAAATTGACCAAGAGGTCAAACTCTCACTCTTTGCATATGACATGATACTTTATGTGGAAAATCCAAAAGAGTGCATCCCAAAATTGTTAGAACTCACACATCAACTCAGAAATGTGGCAGGATATAACATCAATGCCCAGAAATCAGTTGCATTTCTACATACTAACAATGAGGTAGAAGAAAAAGAAATTAAGGAATTGATACCATTTACAGTTGTACCAAAAATCATAAGATAACTAGGAATAAACCTACTCAAAGAGGTAATGGGCCTGTACTCTAGGAACTATAGAACACTTAGGAAAGAAATTGAGGAAGACAAAGAAATGGAAAAATATTCCATGCTCATGGATTGGGAGAATAAATATTATTAAAATGCCCCTGGCTCCCGGGTGGCTTGGAGTGAGGCAGAGTGGAGTGGAGGAAAGGCCAGGTGGTGGTGGCGAGCTGCACTAGGCCCAGGGTGGCAGGGGGTGGGGGGCGGGATTGCTGAGAACCCGGCACCCAGTGCACCCCCATTGCCCTCCTGGGGGCCAAAAGCGGCAGCGGAGCTAGAGAGGCCCGGGATGGGAGAGCGCCTTTGTCTGTGCTACGCAAAGCAATCCACACATTCAAAGCCATTCCTATAAAATACCATCAACATTTTTCATGGAGCTGGAACAAACAATCCTAAAATTTGTATGGAAACAGAGAAGACCCTGAATTGCCAGGGGAATGTTGAAAAAGAAAACCAAAGATGGTGGCATCACAATTCCAGACTTGTGACTCTATTACAAAGCTGTAGTCAAGACAGTGCAGTACTAGCACAAAAGCAGACACATAGATCGGTGGAACAGAACAGAAAGCCCAGAAATTGACCCTCAACCTTATGATCAAGCAAACTTGAACAAAGTAGGAAAGAATATCCAAAAGAAAAAGACAGTCTCTTCAACAAATGGTACTGGGAAAATTGGGGAACCACTTGTAGAAGAATGAAACTGGATCATTTTCTTATACCATACATGAAAATAAACTCAAAATGGATGAAAGACCTAAATTTAAGACAAGAATCTATCAAAATCCTAGAGGAGCCACCCCTTCGACCTCAGCTGCAGCAACTTCCTGATGGACACGTCTCCAAAGACAAGGGAAATAAAACAAAAATTAACTCCTGGTACTTCTTTAAGATAAAAAACCTTCTGCATAGCAAAGGAAACAGTGATCAAAACTAAAAGACAACCGCCAAAATGGGAAAAGATGTTTGCAAATGACCTATCAGATAAAGGGCTAATATCCAAGGACCTATAAAGAACTTCTCAAACTCAAACACCCAAAAAACAAATAATCATGTCAATAAATGGGAAGAAGACATGAACAGACACTTCTCCAAAGAAGCCATACAAATGGCCAACAGACACATGAAAAAATGCTCCACATCACTTGGCATCAGAGAAATACAAATCAAAACTACAATGAAATACCACCTCACACCAATCATAATGGCTAAAATTAAGAAGACAGAAAAGAACAAATATTGGTGAGGATTGATAGAAAGGGGAAACCCTCTTACCCTGTTGTGAATGTAAGGTGGTACAGCCTCTCTGGAAAACAGTATGGAGGTTCCTCAACATGTTAAAAATAGAGGTACCTTTTGACCCAGTAATTGCACTACTGGGTACTTACTTCAAAGATACAAATCTAGTGATCCAAAGGGGACTTGCACCCCAGTTTTCATAGTACCACTGTGCACAATAGCCAAACTGGAAAAAGCTGAGATAGCCATCAACATATGAATGGTTAAGGAAGCTGTGGTATATAATATATACAATGGAATATTACTCAGCCATTAGAAAGGATGAATATCATTTACATTGACATAGATGGAACTGGAAGGTTTATGCTGAGGGAAATAAGTCAATCAGAGAAAGATAATTATCATATATTTTCACTCATATGTAGAATATAAGAAGTAGTGCAGAGGATCCTAGGGGATGGGAGGGAAAACTGAATGGGAAATCATCAGAGAGTGAGATAAACCATGAGAGACTGTTAACTATAGGATACAAACTGAGGATTGCTGGAGGGGAGGTGGGTAGGAAATGGAGTAATTGGGTGATAAGCATCAAGGAGGGTGTGTGATGTGATGAGCACTGTTATACACAATTGATGAATTATTGAACACTACATCTGAAACTAACAATGTACTATATGTTGGCTAATTGAATTTCAATTAAAAAACAACATATTTATATATTTACATATATTTATTTTGCTTGCTGTAACTTTACTGAATTCATATATTAGTTCTAATAGTTTTTTTGGTTGAGTAGGGTTTTTTTTATATATGTATCATATCATCTGTAAATAATGATGGTTTTTTCTTCCTTTCCAATTTGGATAGCTTTTATTTCTGTTTCTAGCTTAATTCCTCTGACTAGAACTAAATCTTAGTTTTATTTTCTGTTAAAAAAAAGAGTTGACTTTGTTATGATTCCAATACCAAAAATATTGTGGTTTCCAAGGCCATAATAGAATAGAAGAGGCTACCAGAGGTACATACACTATTTTCCTTAAGAAATGTTTAAAAAACAAAAGAAAATTAAACTACTGAGACTACACCAAAATAAAAAGCTTTTGTACAGTTAAGAAAACAATCAATAAAACCAAAAGTCAACCTACTTAATGACAAAAGATATTTGCAAATGATGTATCTGATAAGGGGTCAATATCCAGAATATACAGAGAACTTACACAACTCAACACCCAAAACACAAATAATCCAATTTAAAAATGGAAAGAGAACCTGAAGAGACATTTCTCCAAAGACATATGGACTACCAACAGAGTGCTCAATATCACTCACTGTCAAGGAAATACAAATTAAAATCACAATGAGATATCACTTTATTCCAGTAAGAATCACTAAAATAAAATACACACACACACACACACACACACACACACACACACACACAGGAATATTACTCAACCATAAAAAATAAAATCTTCCATTTGCAACAACATAGGTGGACTTAGAGGGTATAATACTGAGTGAAATAAGTCAGAGAAAGACAAATACCATATGAAACCATATGATATGTAGAATTTAAGAAACAAATGAACAAAGAAAAAAGAGACAAACAAACAAAAACTCTTAAATATAGAGAACAAACTAGTGGCTGCCAGAGGGGTGGGGGTGGGAGCTGGGTGAAATAGGTGAAGAGGACTAAGAGTCCACTTATGCTGAGCACTGAGTAATGTATAGAATTGTTGAGTCATTCTATTGTTCACCTGAAACCAATATAACACTGTATGTTAATTATGCCTACATTTAAAACAAGAAAAAAAGAAGATTGAGACAGTCATAAGATTATAAAAAATAACATTGTAAAACATAATAATATAAAAATAATAATTTAAAAAGACTAAAATATTTTTTCTGTACAAAAGAGGTGACTGAAAGCAAGCTGAGTACCTATGGGTCAGATCTGGGGCTCTCCTTGTAAAGAGACTAGAAAAGGTGAAGTTGGACTGATGCCTAGTGTATGGCTTTGACTGAGGCTGCAGGCATGGGTTAGGGTGTGGGCTGGGATGGTGTGACATGCAAAGACATCTTGTACAAAGATGTCTTGTGATTAAGAATTGAGCCAAGAGGCTTGCTGGGGTAGGAATGAATCAACAATACCACAATGGAGAAGAAATTTCAAAATATTATTGTAATTCCATTTAGAATAGTGATCAGGGTAGAAGCAAACTATAAAACCACTACACAGCAAGAATAATAAGGTAAAAACTAAAATTAAAATGAAATTAAACTAGTTTCTGGCATTGTGGATTAAGTGTACTACAACCTTTCTTTTCCTACGATTATAAATAAAGTCTCTGGACAAAATAAAAAGTAATTACTCAAAGACAGTGAAAAGAAAAAAGAACCTGTAGATGATAAAGAGGAGTCAAAACTTGGAGAAGCAATCTACAGGTAAATAAGTTTCCTCGGTTTGTTCTTTTCTCTTGCAGTTTCTGCCTCAAAGGCAAAGCTGCATAGTGGGGCACTGGCAAAAGCAGCCAGAACTCTGGTTTTTTTTTTAAAAAAAAACCTGTCTTGACCATCAGGGGCAAAGGGCCACTGCAAGTCAAAGACTGAGGGAAATCTAAAGGGGTTAAGGGTTAAAGAAAAGGATCCACTAATTCAGTATATGAACCCCTGAAATCATAGGCTCACTGTTGAGCACATGCATAGGAAAGACACAAAGCAACATTCCAAAGACTTTGAGAAGTATCCTATAATTAAAACTACCACATCAATATCAGACTAATCCTAAGTAATACACGTATAGAATGGACAAAATTAGCACAGCAAAGATTTTGAACTATGAACTAATGTGTAAGCTACAGCTCAAGTCTTAGACTATCCCCTATGTGATACGTGTATGAGCTAAAACAAATGCACCATAGCAAAGGCTTTGTTTTAAAACTGAGAGAGATTGTCATCACCACCCAGAAAGACCAAGGAAAACCTTGTGGACTGAATTCAATCAAATTGACTGTCTGCTAAAACAAGCAAGAGGACTTCTGGAGAAAAAGGTGAAATAGGAGGAAACTAAGCTCACCTCATCCCATAGATACAACAATAAATAACACTCACATTAGTGTCAGTAATCCAGAAAATTACCCAGACCAGCAGAACAAACTCCACACCTAAATGTAGAGAAGAGGCCCCATAGAAGACAGTAGGAAAGAAGAAAACATGGTAGGGAGCTAAACCCCGTGGGTCTGGCCTCTGGAGGGAGAGAGCTGCAGGTGCAGAGAGAGCAGACTGTCATACTGGGGAGCCTGCATGGGAAAGATGAATCTCCGTAATATTTGGCTTTGAAAATCAGAGGAACCAAATTTCCTGAATTCTTACAACCAGTGGGACTTAAAGCCTAAAATTATAAAAATTGGTGACTCAGCTTTGAAAGAGCCTGGAGGGCAATAGGAAACTGAGTCCCCACCCTAAAAGAGACAGCACAACAAATGGTACACAGAGATATAGCACAAAGGCAGCAGTTCGAAAAACACCTGGGAAATTTGGTAGGGGAAGTTATTTACTAATACCAGAGTTCCCTGAGGGTTTTCTCCAGGAATAAGGTTGATGGCAGACCATTTCCTTCCTCCAACTGCCAGCATAAACCTATGGCCAACTGTTGTAAACAGCACAAATCTGACATTCATTACCCAACTTGCTTATACTTTGCCCAGCCTCCTCCATACAGAGCTGCCTCAGTTCCACCACTATAGGTACCCTCCCCCAGAAGACTGGTACAAATCTTGCCAAGGAAACATCTCCCATTGTATGCTCCCATGTATGGGACCTTGGTCCTAGTGGCGGTGGCAGCCGCCTGCAGAGGATCCATGCACTGTGTTAAAACTGCACGCCCTGCAAAAACAGGCCCAGTCTACCCAAGTCTCCACAGCAGATGCATATCTTCTGTGGAAGACGACCAGCACCACTTCATTAAAAGCATATGCCTCACCCACTACTTTCAAGGGCAAGAGACATAGTTGATTTTCCTAACACACAAAAACAGACACAGAAAGTTAGACAGAATGAAGAGACAGAAGAATTTTTCCCAAATGAAAGAATAGGACAAAATCACAAGTGAATCACTAAGCAAAATGGAGGTAACTAATATGTCTGATAGAAAATTTAAAGTAATGATCATCAAGATAGTCACTGACCTTGAGAAATGAGTGGAGGATCTCAGTGAGATCCTTTAAAAAGTAATGACAAGGAACCTGGAGGACAGAGTAATGAAAAGTAATGAAGCTGACCGGGTGAAAGAAAAAAAAAATATGCAAAATGAGAATAGACAGGAAACTCAGTGACTCCATCAAGTGTAATAACATTCGCATTATAGGGATCCCAGAAGTAGAAGAGTGAAAAAGGGCAGAAATTTATTTGAAGAAATAATAGCTTAAAACTGCCCAAATTTGGGGACTGAAACAGAAATTCAGATCCAGGAGACATAGAGATCCCCCAACAAAATCACCCACGTAGGTCCACACCAAGACATATAGTAATTAAGGTGGCAAAAATTAGTAATAAAGAATTTTAAAAGCAGGGGGAAAAAAAGGAAACTATAAGGCTATCAGAGAATAGTTCAGCAGAAACCTCACAGAGCAGAAGGGAGTGCCATGGTATATGTGAAGTGCTGAATGGCAAAAATTTGCAGCCAAGAGTATTCTACTCAGGAATTCTGTCATTCAGAATACAAGGAGAGATAAAGAATTTCTGAGACAAACAGAAGTTAAAGTAGTTCATGGCTACTAAACCACCCCTATGAAAAATGTTAGAGGGGACTCTTTGAGTGAAATGGAAAGACCATAAGTGAGAGTAAGAAAAGTAGAAAATACAAAAGCAGTAAAAATAAGTATATCTGTAAAAATCAAAGGACTCACAAAATAAAAGATAGGTAAATAAAAGAAATATGATAGAAAAATCAGAAATTTAGGGACACTTATTTAATGCTTTAAAAATTCAATCACTAGAAGAAATATTTTTATATTCCATTTCTAGCAAAGGATCTATATACAGAATGTATAAAGAAATTTTAAAATTTGGTAATAAACCAAAAACCCCCAACATTTTTTTTGAAAATGGTTTAAACAGATATTTCACCAATGAAAAAAATGCATATGGCAAACACATGAAAAACTGCAATCAGAAAATGCAATTTAGGGACACCTAGTCTCTAATCACCAGTTAAACGTCTGCCTTCAACTCAGGTCATGATCCCAGGGTCCTGAGATCAAGTCCCACGTTGGGATCTCTGTTCAGTGCAGAGCCTGCTTCTTCTGCCCCTCCCCTCCTGCACATGCTGTCTCTCTGACGAAGTTTTTTTTAAAAAGAAAATGCAATTTATAACCACAATATGGTGCCATTAGTAGCCTATTCAAAGAGCTATAGGTTGTTTTAAAAATGGCAATATGAAGTACTTGCAAGGATGTAAAAGTAGAATTAAGATGCACTGTTGGTAGGAATTTACAATGGTATACCCATTTTGAGAAAGAAGTTAAGAATTCCTAACAAAGTTAAGCATACCTTTATTATACAACTCAGCAGTCCTACTCCTAGGTATTAACACAAGATAAACTATGTCACACTAAAACTTTTATGTGAATGCTTATAGAATATTTATTCATAATCACTGAAAACTACAAATATATTCCAAATGTTTTTCTACTGGTTAATCTATAAGCTACAATAGGGTACTACTCGGGAAAAAAAAAAAAAACAGAAAACTAACTACTAATAGACGCAACAAACATGAATTTCAAATGGATTATCTAAGTGAAATATGCCAGACACAACAGGCTACTACTGTATGATTTCATTAATATGACATTATGGAAAGGGCAAAACTGTAGAAGCAAAAACCAAATCAGTGGGTGCCAAGGGCTGGTGGGGAGGGGAATGAATAACAACAAAGAGATATAAGTGAATTTCTCCAGTTGATAGAACTGTTCTTCTGTCTGGCTTGTATTGGTAGTTACATGATTTTTATCACAAAGAGAAAATTATACTGTATGTAAATTACACATTAATTTTAAAAATATAAACTTTAACTAAAATTTAAAAAGTGAAAAGAAGCACAAGAACTCCCATTCAAAATAAGCCTATACATTAAAAAAATGAAACAGAACAGTATACAGAGGAACTATTCTATGAATATATGAAAACTTGATATATGGCAGAGAAGGCATTATATATGAGAAAGGCATGAGTGGCTGAAAGATATGCCAAGACTACAGGTTATTCATGTGTAAAAACTATATTTCTACCCTCAACCACACATAAACATTAATTGCCTGTATGCTGAATGACTTAAATAGGAAATACAGTTCATGAAAAGGAATCTGAATCTTATAGTCAATGATGGTGAGACATCCAGTATCATTAGACAGTCAAGGAAATGGAAATTGAAAGGAAATAACATTTTAAAGCTCTTAGCCTGGCAAAAATTTAGAAGCATGACTATACAAGTATTGGTAAGGAAGTGAAACAGAGAACTCTCATATGTTGCTAGAAGGAAGTGAAAATTAGCACCATTCTGGAGAGTAATTTGGCACTGTGTTAAATCTGAGATGTGTGTACACTATAACTCAGTTATTCCATTGATTATACAGAAAAAAAAACAGAATAACAGAAACCCTCACACATGTGTACAAAGAGACAGGTCTAACAACCATATTCATTCAGTGTTTGAAAGGTGATTCTGTTTAGACTTAATGGTAGTAATAGGTATCTTTCTGCAAAAAGGACTGTCTATTTCCATTAGAAATAGGTGCTCCTTTGCAATCACTGTAGATTAATGTGTTGCCAGTAAGATGTGGTCTCATTTCTTTTGTCATGGAATAAATTAATGTGATAGGCCCAGCTGAAGTGAGCATAACCCAGGATTTCTACCTAGAGTCAGACATCTTTACTTCACAATTCAAAATTAGTAGTTTTTCCTCCCATGTCTTTATTAGTTTTCCTATTTCTTTGACGCCATTCTGAAGAATTTCATCTGCCAAAGACACTGTCTGCCAAGTTATCTTTTCTTAACCTTAATGTTAAGCCAGAAAACTCTCATATTTTTTCTCTTACTTTGGTATTAGCCAGAATGTGTTCTTTTTAAATTTTCTTGTGTGGAAACATCCTCTATGTTGACATATACCTACACTGCTGTTCCTTTTTCCTGTACCAGTACTGAAATAGCTAGGCCTTGTTTCAGTACCCTTTGTTAGAAAACATATCATGTCACAAAACCTTGGCATTCAGATTGTAAGACTGGGACTATGAGAGCATGCTGTTCACTCTTACCCTTCTTCCTAAAATACAGAACCAATAACCCTGAAATTGGGTCCATACTTTCCTACTTATTAAGTAACCTGAATAAATTTTAGTCTTTATTTCCACTGTTGTGAAATGAGTATATCAATACTTGCCCTCATAATAAACAAGAGGGTGTATATATCTTTCTGAATTGGTGTTTTAATTTTCTTCAGGTAAATACCCAGTAGTGAAATTACTGGTTTATATGGTATTAATATTTTTTAATGTTTTGAGGAAACTCCATACTGTTTTTCACAGGGGTTATATCAGTTCACATTCCCACCAACAGTGCGCAAGTGTTCAACAGGGTTCAATATCAATAAAATAAAGTTTTTTTTTTTTAACTTGCCCTCACAGTTCCATTGTGAGAAGTTAGATAACAAATAAATTAGATAAGCAAATAAAGTTAGACAAAAAATGTTAGATGTGAAAAAAGTACTTTAAAATTATAAAGTGGCACTCATCATGTAGGATCTTCAGTACAGAGTCTTGAGTCCAATAACATCAATGATAGACTAAACCTTGCCTCTGCCCCCCATGTGATTTCATGCTGCCTCCCTAGTAAACGTTGCTGATATCTCATTAAGAGATAAGGAGATGACTAAAGAAAACAATAATAATATCGAAAGGCTTCTGTTATTTGGCATTTGATGTCTACATTTATTGTTTGTCTTGGATATTTTGGCTGCAGGTTATGAAAGACCTATATCTCTCTACCTCGATTTGGGCTTCTGCTGCCAACATCACCTTGTTCCTATGCTAGGCCTGCTCTGCCTGTTATCCTATTGCTAAGGATTCTAAACCAGTATATCATTAAAAGAGGGTTAAGAGATCTGAAAACACAGAACTTGCTTCTATTTTCCTTACTTCTCAATTCCCCATTCTCATTATGAATGTAACTGAGCAGTAGTTTCAACATATTAGGCTCAAATTCCTGCAACCAAATATACACTTTCACTTCTGAAGCCTAGGAGCTCTCCAATAATCTGCATCCCAATTTATGGCCCACGGTTAAGTGCACTTCCAAATCCCTGATAGGTGGCTCCATGCTTAATAGGCTGGTAACTCTACTTCTTCTAACACTCTTCTTTTCTCTCCTTTTAACTTGCTTTTCTATACACTAAACACCTAGGAAAAAACCTAACCAAAGAGGTAATGGGTCTATATTCTAAAAACTGCAGAACACTCATGAAAGAAACTGAAGAAGACAGAAAAAGGTGGAAAAACATTTCATGCTCATGGATTGGAAGAATAAGCATTGTGAAAATGTCTAAGCGTCCAGAAAAATCTATCTACACATTCAGTGCAATCCCTATCAAAATGCCATCAACCTTTTTCACAGAGCCAGAATGAATAATCCTAAACTTTATTTGGAACCAGAAAAGATCCCAAATCACCAGGGAATGTTGAAAAAGGAAAACAAAACTGGGGACATCATGTTTTGCTTTTTAGAGTCAACATATAAGTGAAATCACATGGTATTTGTCTTTCTCTGTTTGACTTACTTCACTTAGCACAGTACCATCTTGGTCCAACCATGTTGTTGCAAAAGGAAGCATATCGTCATTTTACTAGCCGAGTAAAATTCCATTATGTATAAATATGTGTATATGAAAATGTATCACATCTTCTTGAATTCATTTATCCATGGATGGAAACAGGAATTGATTGTATATCTTGGCTATTGTAATAAAGTTGCAATTATTAAAGGGTGCATATATCTTTTTGAATTATTTCTTATCTTTTTTATTCTAGTTACCCTAACAGGGGTAAGGTAATATCTCACTGAGGTTTTGATTTATGCTTCTCTGATGATTAGTGATGTTGAGCATTTTAATGTGTCTGTTCACTATCTGCATGTCTTCTTTGTAAAATTGTCTGTTCAGTTCCTCTGCCCATTTTTAAATTTAAATTTAATTTACTTAACACATACTGTATTAATAGATTCAGAGGTAGAATTTAGTGATTCATTCATTGCATACCACACTCAGTGCTCATTACTTCAAGGGCCCTCCTTAATTCCCATCACCAATTACTCCACCCACCTCCCCTCCAGCAACCCTCAGTTTGTTTCCTATAGTGAAGAGACTATTATGATTTGCTTCCTTCTCTGTTCACATCTTATTTTATTTCCCCCTCACTTCTATGTTCATCTGTTTTGTTGCTTCAGTTTCACACATGAATGAAATCATATTATATCTGTCTTTCTCCGATTTATTTTGTTTAGCATTATACCGTCTAGTTCCATCCATGTCATTGCAAATGGCAAGATTTCATTCGTTTTGATACCTGAGCAATATTCCTGTGTGTGCATGCGCATGTGTGTGTATGTGTGTGTACACACATATACCATATATATATACACCACATCTTCTTTATCCATTCATCTAATGATGGAAATCTATCTAGGCTATGCATTGGTTAGCTATTGTGGACACTGCTGCTATAAACATGGAGATGCATGTGCCCTTTCAAATTCATATATTTCTATCCTCTGAATAAGTACCTAGTACTGCAATTGCTGGGTCTTAGGGTAGTTCTATTTTTAACTTTTTGAGAAAAATCAATACTGTTTTCCAGAGTGGCTGTACCAGTTTGAATTCCCACCAAACTTCTCCACATCCTAGCCAAAATCTGTTGTTTCCTAAGTTGTTAATTTTAGCCATACTGAGCAGTGTGAGATAGTATCTCATTGTGGTTTTGATTTCTGTTTCCCTGATGCTAAGATTGAGAATTTTTTCATGTGTCTCTTGGCCATTTGTATATCTTCTTTGGGGAACTCTGTTCATGTCTTCTGCCCATTTACTGACTGGATTTTTTGTTTCTTGGGTATTGAGTTTGATAACTTCTTTATAAATTTTGGATACTAGCCCTTTATTGGATATGTCATATTTGTTAACATCTTCTTCCATCCTGTAGGTTGCTTTCCAGTTTTGTTGACTATTTCCTTTGCTGTGTAAAAGCTTTTTATCCACACGAAATCCCAACCATTCATTTTTGCTTTTGTTGTCTTGCCTTTGGAGATGTGTCTAGCAAGTTGCTGTAGCCACGGTCAAATAAGTTGCTACCTGCCTTCTCTTCTAGGATTTTGATAGATTCCCGACTCACATTTAGGTCTTTCATCAATTTTGAGTGATTCTGTGTATGTCATAAGAAAGTGGCCCAATTTCATTCTTCTACATGTGGTGATCCAATTTTCCCAACACCATTTGTTAAAGAGACTGTCCTTTTCCATTGGATATTCTTTTTTGCTTTGTCAAATACTAGTTGACAATAAGGTTGAGGGTCCACTTATAGGTTGTCTACTCTCTTCCAGTAATCTATGTGTCTGTTTTTTGTGCCAGTACCACACTGTTTTGCTGACTACATCTTTGTAATACACCTTGAAGTGTAGAATTTTGATGCCTCCAGCTTTGGTTTACTTTTTAACATTCCACTGGCTATTCAGGGTCTTTTATAGTTCCACACAAATTTTAGGATTGTTTGTTCCAGCTCTGTGAAAAGTGCTTATAGTATTTTGATAGGGATTGGATTGAATGTGTAGATTGCTTTGGGTAGCATAGACATTTAACAATATCTGTTTTCCAGTCCATGAGCAAGGAATGTTTTTCCATTTCTTTATGTCTTCTTCAATTTATTTCATAAGTGTCCCATAGTTTTTAGAGTACAGATCCTTTACCTTTATTGGTTAGGTTCATTCCTAGACATCTTATGGTTTTTGCTTCCTTGATTTCTCTTTCTTCTGCCTCATTGTTAGTATACAAAAATGCAACTGGCTTTGGGCATTGATTTTATACCCTGCAACTTTTCTGAATTCCTCTACTTGTAGTAGCAAATTTTTGGTGGATTTTTTTTGGGGGGGGTTTACACAAAGTATCTTACCATCTACGAAGACTGAAAGTTTCACTTCTTCTTTGCTGATTTGAATGTCTTTTATTTCTTTTTGTTGTCTGATTGCTGAGCCTAGGACTTCCAGTAATATGCTGAACAGCAGTGAAAAGAATGGACATCCCTGTCATGTTGCTGACCTTAGGGGGAAAGCCCTCAGTTTTGACCCACTGAGAATGATATTCATTGCGAATGTTTCCTATATGGCTTTTATGATGTTGAGGTATGTTCACTTTGTCCATACATAGTGACAAGTTCCTTTTTTATTATGTTGAATTAGCCAACATATAATAATACATCACTAGTTTTTGATGTAGTGTTCAGCAATCCATTAGTTGCATATAACAGCCAGAGTTCATCACATCATATGTCCTCCTTAATACCCATGACATGGTTACCCCATCCCGCCACACCCCTCCCTACTTTAACCCTCAGTTTGGTTCCTAGAGTGAAGAGTCTCTCATGGATTCATTGCCTCTCTGATTTTTTCCCATTCACTCTTCCCTTACATCCCCTATGGTCCTCCACGCTATTCCTTGTGTTCCACATGTGAGTGAAACTGTATGATAACTGCCTTTCTCTGCCTGACTTATTTCACTTACCATCCATGTTGATGAAAATGGTGGGTATTCATCCATTCTGATGGCTGAGTAGTATTCCACTGTATATATGAACCACATCTTCTTTATTCATTTATCTGGTGAAGGGCATCTTGGCCCCTTCCACAGTTTGGCTATTGTGGACACTGCTGCTATGAACACTTGGGTGCCGGTGCCCCTCCTTTTCACTACATCTGTATCTCTGGGGTAAATACCTAGTAGTGCAATTGCTGGGTGGTAGGGTAGCTCTATTTTTAACATCTTGAGGAACCTCCATACCATTTTCCAGAGTGGCTGTACTAGCATGAATTCCCACCAAGAGTGTAAGAGGGTTCCTTTCTCCACATCCTCATCAACACTTGCTGCTTCCTGTCCTGTTCATTTTTGCCATTCTAACTGGTGTAAAGTGGTCTCATTGGGGCTTTGATTTGAATTCCCCTGATGTCTTGTGGCGTGGAGCATTTTTTCATGTATTTGTTAGCAATTTGCATGTCTTCTTTGGAGAACTGTCTTTTCATGTCTCGTGCCCATTTCTTAACTGGATTATTTGTTTTTTGTGTGTTGAGTTTGAGAAATTCTTTATGGATCTTGGACACCAGCCCTTTATCTGTAATGCCATTTGCAAATATCTTCTCCCATTCTATGGGTCGCCTCTTAGTTTTGTTGACCATCCCTTTTGTTGTGCAGAAGCTTTTTATCTTGAAGAAGACCCAAAAGTTCATTTTTGCTTTTGTTTTCCTTGACTTTAGAGACATGTCTTGAAAGAAGCTGCTGTGGGCAAAGTTGAAGAGGTTACTGCTTATGTTCTTCTCTAGGATGTTGATGGATTCTTGTCTCACATTGAGGTTTTTCATCCATTTTGAGTTTATCTTTGTGTATGGTGTAAGAGAATGATCCAGTTCCATTCTTTTGCATGTGACTGTCCAGATTTCCTGATATCATTTATTGAAGAGTTTGGATATTCTTTCCTGCATTGTCAAAGATTAATTGACCATAGAGTTGAGGGTCTATATCTGGGATCTCTCTTCTGTTCCATTGATCTATGTGTCTGTTTTTGTGCCAATACCATGGTGTTTTGATGATCACAGCTTGAAGTCAGACATTGTGATGACCCCAGCTTTGGTTTTCTTTTTCAGCATTCCATGACAATTCAGGGTCTTTTCTGGTTTATACAAATTTTAGGATTGTTTATTCCAGCTCTGTGAAAAAAAAAGGTATTTTCATAGAGACTGCACTGAGTGTGTATATTGCTCTAGGTAGCATATAAATTTTCACAATGTTTCTTCTTCCAATCCATGAGCATGGACATTTTTTCAACACTTTGTTTATTCCTCAATTTTTTTCATAAGTGTTCCATAGTTTCTAGAGTAAAAGTCAGTTGCCTCTTTGGTTAGGCTTATTCCCTGGTATCTTGTGGGTTCTGGTGCTATTGTAAATGAAACTGATTCCTTAATTTCTCTTTTTTCAGTTACATTGTGAGTGTATAGAAATGCAACTGATTTCTGTGCATTGATTTTGTGTCTTACTACATTGTTGAAATACTGTATGAGTTCTAGTAATTTGGGGATGGAGCCTTTTGGGTTTTTCACATGAAATATAATATTATCTGCAAGGAGAAAGAGTGACTTCTTCATTGCCAACTTGAATGCATTTTATCTTTCTGTTGTCTGATTACTGAGGCTAGGACTTCTAATGCTATGTTGAACAAAAGTGGTGACAGTGGGAGTCCCCATTGTGCTCTTGTCCTTAGGGGGAAAGTTCTCTCTTTTTCCCCCATTGAAAATGATACTTGCTCTTGGCTTTTCATGCATAGCTTTTATGATATTGAGGTATGCTCTCTTTACTCCTTTATTTTGAAGAGTTTTAACCAAGAAAAGATGCTGTATTTTGCCAATTGTTTTTCTGCATCTACTGAGAGGATAATATTATCCTTATCCTTTCTTTTATTAATGTAGTGTATCCCATTTATTTGTGCATGCTGAACTACTCTTGCAGTGCAGGAATAAATCCCACCTGGTCATGATGAATAATCATTTTAATGTACTGTTGGATCCTATTGGCTAGTATCTTATTGACTATTTTGTCACCCATGTTCATCAGAGATACTGGTCTTTAATTCTCCATTTTGGTGGGATATTTGTCTGGTTTGGAGACCATGTAATTCTGGCCTCATAGAATGAGTTTGGAGGTTTTCCTTCCATTTCTATTTTCTGGAGCAGTTTCAGAAAAATAGATATTAATTCTTCAATCTTTGGTAGAATTCTGCTGGGAGGCGATCTGGCCCTGCATTCTTATTTGTTGGGAGATTTTTGATTACTGATTCAATTTCTTTGCTGGTCGTGGGTCTGTTCAGCTTTCCTTCCTTCATTTTTCTTCTTTTACTGTTTCCTTTCTTTTCTTCTTGTTGCAAGATTAATGATTCAATTCCCTTGCTGGCTATGGATCTATTTAGCTTTTCTTTTTCTTTTCAGTTTTGGTAGTTTATGTTTTAGGAATGCATCCATTTCTTCCAGATTGCTTAATTTTTTGGCATATACTTCCTCATTATACTCTTATATTTCTTTGGTGTTGGTTGTGATCTCTAATTTTTCATTCATGTCCTTTTTCTTTTCTTTTTTGAATAGTCTGTTTAGGAGTTTTTCTTCTTTTTCTACAAGAAACTAATTTTATTTATTTTTTTATAAATAATAATTCATTTTATTTTTTCAGTGTTCCAAGATTCATTGTTTATGCACCACACCCAGTGCTCCATGCAATATGTGCCCTCAATACCCACCATCAGGCTCACCCAATTCCCTACCCCCCTTCCAAAACCCTCAGTTCATTTCTCAGAGTCCAAAGTGTCTCAAGTTTAATCTCCCTCTCTAACTTACCCAAGTTCACATTTCCTTTCCTTCACCCACTGTCCTCCATGTTACTCCTTATGCTCCACAAGTAAGTGAAACCATATGATATTTGGCTTTCTCTGTTTGGCTTATTTCACTCAGCATAATCTCCTCCATTCACGTCCATGTTGCTACAAATGTTGAGTATTCATCCTTTCTGATGGAAGCGTAATATTCCATTGTATATATGGACCATATCTTCTTTATCCATTCATCTGTTGAAGGGCACCTTGGCTCTTTCCATAGTTTGGCAATTGTGGCCATTGCTGCTATGAACATTGGGGTACATATGGCCCTTCTTTTCACATCTGCATCTTTGGGGTAAATACCCAATAGTGCAATTGCAGGGTCATAGGGTAGCTCTATTTTTAACTTTGTAAGGAATCTCCACACTGTTTTCCAAAGTGGCTGCACCAACTTGCATTCCCACAAACAGTGTACTAAGTTCTCTCTTTTTCCCCATTGAAAATGATACTTGCTCCACAGCTTCTCCAACACTTGTTATTTCCTTTCCTGTGAGTTTTGGCTATTCTGACTGGTGTAAGGTGGTATCTCAATGTGGTTTTGATTTGAATTTCCCTGATAGCTAATGATGGCAAACATTTTTTCATGTGTTTGTTAGCCATTTGTATGTCTTCCAGGGGGAATCCTACCAAATATTCAAAGAAGAAATAATACAGATTCTCCTGAAGCTGTTTCAGAAAATAGAAACAGAGGGAAAACCTCCAGACTCTTTCTATTAAGCCAACATTACTGTAATCCCCATACCAGACAAAGGCCCCATCAAAAAGGCAACTTTCAGACCAATATCCCTGATGAATGTTGGATGCCAAAATTCTCAAGAAGATCTAACTAATAAGATCCAAATTTACATTAAAAAGATTATCCACGGGGCGCCTGGGTGGCTCAGTTGGTTAAGCGACTGCTTTCAGCTCAGATCATGATCCTGGAGACCCAGGATCGAGCCCCACATCAGGCTTCCTGCTCAGCGGGAAGCCTGCTTCTCCCTCTCTCACTCTCCTTGCTTGTGTTCCCTCTCTAGCTGTGCTTCTCTCTGTCAAATAAATAAATAAAATCTTAAAAAAAAAAGATTATCCACCATGACCAGGTGGGATTTATCCCTGGGATGCAAGAGTGGTTCAACATTCATAAATCAATCAATGTGATAAAACAAATCAATAAGAGAAGAGAGAAGAACCACATGGTACTCTCAATTGATGCAGAAAAAGCATTTGACAAAATACAACATCGGTTCCTAAATAAACTCTTCAAAGTATAGGGATAGAGGGAACAATCCTCAAGCTAATAAAGTCTATCTACGAAAAATCCACAGCGAATATCATTCTCAATGAGGAAAAGCTGACAGCCTTCCTATTGAGTTCAGAAACAAGACAAGGATGCCCACTCTCGCCACTGTTGTTCAACATAGTACTAGAAGTCCTAGCAATAGCAACCAGACAACAGAAAGAAATAAAATGTATTCAAATTGGCAAAGAAGTCAAACTCTCTCTCATTGCAGATGACATGATACTTTACATGGAAAACCCAAAAGACTCCACCCCCAAACTACTATAACTCATACAGCAATTCAGTAATGAGGCAGGATACAAAATCAGTGCACTGAAATCAGTTCTGTTCTTACACACAAACAATGAAAATATAGAAAGAGAAATCAGAGAATTGATTCCATGTACTATAGCACCAAAAACCATAAGCTACCTTGGAATAAACCTAACCAAAGAAGTTAAGGATCTATACTTGAGGAACTACAGAATGCTCATGAAAGAAATTGAAGAAGACACACAAAGATTAAAAGCATTCCGTGCTCATAGATCAAAAGAGTAAACATTGTTAAAATGTCTATACTACCCAGAGAAATCTGTACTTTCAATACTATCCCAATCAAAATTCCACCAACATTTTTCTAAGTACTGGAAAAAACAATCCTAAAATTTATATGGAACCAGAAAAGACCCTGAATTGCTAAGGAAACGTTGAAAAAGAAAAACAAAGCTGGGGGCATCATGTTAACTGATTTCAGGCTTTATTACAAAGCTGTGATCACCAAGACAGCATGGTACTGGCATAAAAACAGACATATAGACCAATGGAACAGAGTAGAGAGTCCAGATATGGACCCATAACTTTATGGTCAAATAATCTTCGAAAAGCAGGAAAAAATATCCAGTGGAAAAGAAGACAGTCTCTTCAATAAATGGTGCTGGGAAAATTGGACAGCTACGTATAGGAGAATGAAACCCGATCATTCTGTTACACCACAAAGATAAACTCGAAATGGATGAAAGACCTCAACATGAGGCAGGAATCTATCAAAATCCAAGAGGACAACATAGACAGTAACCTCTTTGACATCACCCAGAGCAACTTCTTTCAAGACACGTCTCCAAAAGCAAAGGAAATAAAAATGAAAATGAACTTTGGGACTTCATCAAAATAAAAAGCTTCTGTGCAGTAAAGAAAACAGTCAACAAAACAAAGAGACAACCCACGGAATGGGAGAAGGTATTCACAAATGACACTACAAAAGGCTGATATCCAAGATCTATAAAGAACTCCTCAAACTCAACAATCAAAAAAAAAAAGAAAAAGAAAAGATGATTACATCAAAATGGACAGGAGACATGAACAGACATTTCTCCACATTTAGGTGTTTTTCAATCTTAATTCTTTCAAAGAACCAACTCCTTGCTTTATTGATCTATTCTACTTGTTTGGTTGTTCTATATAATTTTTTTAAAGATTTTATTTATTTATTTGACAGAGAGACAGATCACAAGTAGGCAGAGAGACAGGCAGAGAGAGGGGAGGAAGAAGGGTTCCTGCCGAGCAGAGAACCTGATGTGGGCTTCGATCCCAGGACCCTGAGATCATGACCTAAGCTGAAGATAGAGGCTTGAACCCACTGAGCGACCCAGGCGCTTGGTTGTTCTATATCATTGATTTCTATTTTACTCTTCTTTTCTCCTCTCCAGATGTGTTTAGGCTTTATTTGCTGTTCTTTTTCCGACTACTTTAGGTGTAAGTTTAGGTTGTATATTTGAGACTTCTCTTGTTTCTTGAGAAAGGCTTATATTGTTATTTATTTCCCTCTTAGGACTGCCTTTGGTGCATCCCAAAGGTTTTGAACTTTCCCTGTTTCATTTTTATTTGTTTCCATATATTTTAAAAATTCTTCTTTAATTTCATGGTTAACCCATTCATTCTTCAGTAGGATATTCTTTAACTTCCATATACTTGTTATCCTTCCAATTTTTTGTTGTTGTTGTGCTTGACTTCACCTTTTTTAGCATTGTGGTCTGGAAATATTCATGATATCATCTCAATCTTTTGTACCAGTTGAGACCCGATCTGTGACCCAGTATGTGATCTGTTTTGGAGAATATCCCATGTGAACTCAAGAAGAATGTGTATTCTGCTACTTTAGGTTGAAGTGCTTTGAATATATGTTAAATCCATCTGGTGCGGTGTGTCATTCAAAGCCCTTGTTTCCTTGCTGTTCTGATTAGATGATCTGTCCATTGCTGTGAGTGGCATCTTAAAGTCCCCTACTATTATTG
The DNA here is from genome assembly GCA_004023965.1 of Spilogale gracilis. Taxonomy (NCBI): domain Eukaryota; kingdom Metazoa; phylum Chordata; class Mammalia; order Carnivora; family Mephitidae; genus Spilogale; species Spilogale gracilis. The sequence continues at coordinate 40,748 of PITA01000374.1, read as the reverse complement.
TATTATTATCAGTGTGTTTCATTAATTTTGTTATTAATTGGTTTATATATTTGGCTGCTCCCAAATTAGAGGAATAAATATTTGCATTTGTTAGATGTTCTTGATTGATAGACTCATTTATTATGATATAAGGTCCTTCTTCATCTATTTTAGTCTTTGGCTTAAAATCTAGTTGTTTGATTAAGGATTGCTACTCCCATTTTCTTTTAATATCCATTGACATGATAAATGGTTCACTCCCTCACTTTCAATCTGGAGGTGTCTTGGGGTCTAAAATGAGTCTCCTGCAGTCAGCATATCTAGCTCTTTCTTTTTTAACCAATCTGATACCCTGTGTCTTTGATTGGGGCATTTAGCTCATTTACATTCAGAGCAATTATTGAAAGATATGAATTTAGTGCCATTGTATTATTTGTAAAGTCATGGTTTCTGTATATTGTCTCTGTTCCTTTCTGGTCTATCTTACTTTTGGGATCTCTCCTCGTTTAAAGGCTTCCTTTTAATATTTCTTACAGGGCTGGTTCAATGATCACAAATTCCTTTAATTTATATTTGTCCCGGAAGTTATTAAGTTATTTTTTTCTCTCTCTCCTTTCTTGAATGACAATCTTGCTGGATAAAGTATTCTTGCTGCATATTTTTATGATTTATTACCTTGAATATACCATACCAGTCCTTTCTGGCCTGCTAGGTCTCTGTGGATAGGTCTGCTGCCAGTCTAAAATGTTTCTATCCTTATAGGTTACAGACCTTTTCTCCTGAGCCATTGTCAGGATTTCCTCTCTGTCTCTGAGATTTGCAAGCTTCACTCTTATATGTCATGGCATTGACCTATTTTTGTTGATTTTGAGGGGAATTATTCTCAGCTTCTTGGACTTGAATGCCTGTTTCCTTCCCCAGATTAGGGAAGTTCTCAGTTATAATTTATTCAAATAAAACTTCTACTCCTTTGTCCTGCTCATCATCTTCTGGGACTCCTTTTATATGGACATTATCTTGCTTTATGAAATTGCTGAGTTCCCTAAGTCTACCTGAGTGATCTAATAATTTTTTTCTTTTTCTTTTCAGCCTCTTTTTGCTATCATTTTATCTTCTAGATCACTGATATGCTCTTCTGTTTTGTTCATCCTTGTTTTGATGGTCTCTGCTTGGAACATCATCTTGGTAATAGCTTCTTTAATATCAGCCTTACCACATTTTCTTCTATTTCTACAGTAAGGGATTCTCTAGTATTTTCTCTGATTTTTTAAAGCCCAACTACTATGCCTATAATTATTGTTTTAATTCTAATTCAGACATCTTACTTATATCCATATTGATTAAAACCTTTGCAGTGATTACTACCTCTTATTCTGTTTTGCAGTAAATTTCTCCATCTTGTTGTTTTGTCCATAAAAGAGAAGGAGAAAGAAAGAGAAAAAACAAAAAGAAAAAGAAGAATATCAACAGGAAAAAAAAACAAAAAAACAGGATCCTGGTATTTTTTGGTCTATTTGTTAACAGAAACTAGATATACCAGAAATAGAGAAAAACTTTTACATATATATATATATATATATATATATATATATATATATATATATATAGTTTTACACATATATGGTATATTTATATATCTAGTAGTTTTACACATGTATAGTATATTGTGTGTGTATGTATAGCTATAGGTATGGATACTGATATAACAATGAAAGGAAAAAAATAAAGGTATATACCAGTATATACCTAAGGTGTATATATATATATATATATATATATATATATATATATTCATATATAGTTATATAAATATATACATAAATATATAAAATACATAAAAATAAAAACTAAAAAATTGAAAATGAATTGAAAAAATAAGAAAATCACTAAAAAATAATAGTAAAAGACTAATAAAAGTACCAAGAAAAATGCTATTTACTATTTCCCTAAGAGCTGATGTTTTCCAGAACCCTCTGATTAGTAATCTTGGTACAACCCAGCTGTTTGTGCTTATCTTCTGATGGAGGGATCTGTTGTGATGGTTCTCAGGTGGAGTTGACCTAGTGGAAATGTGCTTCTAATGTGAAGAGGCAGGGCTGGATCAAGTGGACTTCACTATGTGGTGCTGTTCTGCTCCCTCATGGAGCAGCATTGATGGGTGGGATAAATATTGTGGTGCCCTGCTCTCTCCCCCAAGAGTTGAAAATTTGCATCCCCTCACTCTTCAGGGAGCCTTTACAGAAAAGCAGTCAATCACTCTTGTCTCTCTGGTTTCCATCAGAACTCTGTTCATCCAGCCTGTGACTGAGTGTTTTTATCTTAGGCACATGACTGAGTTTCAAAACTCCAAATTTTATGGACTCCTGTGGCACAGACCATGCTGTTCTTCCTGGGGGAAGGAGGAGGGTCTTGCCATCCTTCTTCCTTTTACTGGACTCCTCACAGGAAAGTGTTTACATGACTGCGCAGTATAAGGCAACACAGAGCAGAAAACTGGCACACAGACCCCCTTCTCAGCTAGCTTCCTGTCTCCTATACCAGGAAACTCTGCTACAGTCAGGCACCGCCCATTCTTCTTGGGATTCCAGGGAATCCTGAGACCACACTGTTGTACCTAGCGTTCCACCTCACACATGTCTCCCACTGTAGAACACTTCTAAAAGTTTCAATTTTGTACTCCACTGTTTATGATATTTTGTGGTAGCTTCCTTAAGCAGGCCCCTCCCCTCCGCCATACCCTCAGCTGTATCACACCAGATTCAGGTCTCTGCACCTCCTATCTTAATAGAGCAGTTATTTTTCTACCTATAGACTTGCAGCATTTTGTTTTCTTAGATCTCTGATTGATTTCTCAAGTATTCAGAATGATTTGGTAACTATCTAGCTGTAGTCAATGGATGAGACAAACTTATGGTCCCCCTACTCCTCTGCCATCTTAACTCCTTCCCTTCTGTCCATTTTAAATCAAATTATTTGGGATTTTTTGGCATTGTTATAAGTTTATATATTAACTGCTTATTAGATATATCATTTGTGAATATTTTCTTGCACTAAGCATATTGCCTTTTTGTTTTGTTGATGGTTTTCTTCACTGTGCAAAAGCTTTTTATTTTGGTGTAGTCCCAATAGTTTAATTTTGCTTTTGTTCCCCTTGCCTCAGGAGACATATCTAGCAAAATATTTCAATGGCCAACATCATAGAAATTACTGTCTATATTTTTTCTTAGTATTTTTATGGTTGCATGTCTCACATTTAGGTCTTTAATCAATTTTGAGTTTATTTTTGTCTGTGATCTAAGAAAGTGGTCCAGTTTCATTCTTTTGCTATTGTTATTTTTGCTATTGTCATTCTATTGTTACAATTTTGCTATTGTCATTCTATTGTTATTCAGTTTTCCCAGAATCATTTATTGAAGATACTATCCCTTCCTCATTTTATATTTTTGCTTCATTTGTCATAGACTAATTGACCATAGAAGCACAGTTTTATTTCTGGGTTCCCCATTCGATTCCATGGATCTATGTGTCCACTTTTGTGCCAGTACCATATTGTTTTAATTACTACACCTTTGTAGTATCTCTTGAAATGTGGGAGTGTCATATACCCAGTTTTGTTCTTCTTTCTCAAGACTGCTTTGGCTTTCTGGGGTCTTTTGTGCTTCCATATAAATTTTAAGATTGCTCTGATTCTGTGAAAAATTCTGTTAATATTTTTCAGCAGAGATTGCACTGAATCTGTAGATTGCTTAGGGTCATACTGACATTTTAAAAATATTAGTTCTTCCATCTCATGAGCATGGAATATCTTTCCATTTTTTGTGTCATCTTCAATTTCTTTCATCACTGTTCTACAGTTTTCAGATTACAGGTATTTCACCTCCTTGGTTAAGATCATTCCTAGTTGTTTTATTATTTTTGACACAATTGTAAATGGAACTGTTTTCTTGGTTCTTTTTTTCTAATTCAATATTAGTGTATAGAAACACAACTTATCCCTGGATATCAATTTTGTTTCCTGCAACTTTCTTGAATTAACTTATTATTTCTAATATTTTTTTCCTGATCCATTTGTGATCTCATCTCTTTGAGCAAATCCATACTGAACTATCCTTGACCACAGTGTCCTCTATGTACTTAACATCTTTCAAAAAGTATTATGAGTTTGAAGATGGGAATTTTTAAAAAATGTGCATATAGCTGACACAAAATGTCATGATAGTTTCAGGTACACAACATAGCAATTCAATAAATTTATTCCACCTTATGCATAGGAAAAACAGTGATGAATGGAGGACAGTCTTCCAGATAGGTCTTTACCAAGAGGGGTATGCTTATAACAATTTGTATAACAACCAAGATACCTTCCAGCCTTGATGACTTCCATGTTTTTTTATTTTAAATTTATTTTATTTTTTTCAGTGTTCCAAAATTTATTATGTCCCACACCCAGTGCTACATTCAATACGTGCCCTCAGTACCCACCACCAGGTTCTCCCATCCCCCCACCTCCTTCTCTCCAAGACCCTCAGTTAGTTTCTGAATCCAAAGTGTCTCATGTTTCATTTCTCTCCCTGAATTACCCTACTTCCCATTTCCTTTCTTTCTCCTACTGTCCTCTATATTACCCCGTATGCACCACAAGTAGGTGAAACCATGTGATACTCGACTTTCTCTACTTGGCTTATTTCACTCAGCATAATCTCTTCCAATCCAGTCCATGTTGCTACAAAAGTTGGATATCATCCTTTCTGATGGAGGTGTAGTATTCCATTGTATATATGTGCCACATCCTCTTTATCCATTCATCTGTTGAAGGGCACCTTGGCTCTTTCCACAGTTTGGCGATTGTGGCCATTGCTGCAATGAACATTGGGGTACATATGGCCCTTCTTTTAACTACATCTGTATCTTTGGGGTAAATGCCCAGTATTGCAATTGCAGTCTCATAGGGTAGCTCTGTTTTTAATTTTTGAAGGAAACTCTACACTATTTTCCAAAGTGGCTGCACCAACTTGCATTCCCACCAACAGTTAAGAGGGTTCCCCTTTTTCTGTAGCCTCTCCAATACTTGTTGTTTCCTGTCTTGTTAATTTTGGCCATTCTGACTGGTGTATCTTAATGTGGTAGTGTCTTAATGTGGTTTGGATTATAATTTCCCTGATATCTAGTGATGATGAACATTTTTTCATGTGTCTGTTAGCCATTTGTATATATTCTATGGAGAAGTGCCTCTTCTTGTCTCCTGCCCATTTTTTGATGTGATCATCTTCTTTATGGATGTTGAGTTTGAATAGTTCTTTATAGATCTTGGATATCAGCCCTTTGTCTGTAGTGTCATTTGCAAATATCCTTTCCCATTCCATGGGTTGCCTCTTTGTTTTGCTGACTGCTTCCTTTACTGTACAGATTTATTTTCATGAAGTCTCAAAAGTTCATTTTTGCTTTTGTCTCCTTTGCCTTTGGAGACATGTCTTGAAAGAAGTTGCTATGGCTGATGTCAAAGAGGTTACTGCCTATGTTCTCTTCCAGGATTTTGATGGATTCCTGCCTCACGTTGAGGTCTTTCATCCATTTTGAGTTTGCCTTTGTGTGTGGTGTAAGAGAATGGCCTAGTCTCATTCTTCTATATGTAGCTGTCCAATTTTCCCAGCACCATTTATTGAAGAGATTGTATTTGTTCCACTGGATATTTTTTCCTGCTTTGTTGAAGATGATTTGACCATATATTTTTGGGTCCATATCTGGACTCTCTACTCCATTCCATTGGCCTATTCGTCTGTTTTTGTGCCAGTACCATGTTGTCTTGGTAATCACAGCTTTGTAATAAAGCCTGAAGTCAGGTAACAAGATGCCCCCAGCTTTGCTTTTCTTCTTCAGCAATTCCTTAGCAATTCGGGGTCTTTTTTGGTTCCATATAAATTTTAGGATTGTTTGTTCCAACACTTGCAAGAATGTTGGTGGAATTTTGATTGGGATGACATTGAAAGTATAGTCTGCTCTGGGCAGTATAGATATTTTAATAATGTTTATTCTTCTGATCCACGAGCATGGAATGCTCTTCCATCTTTTTGTGTCTTCTTCAATTCCTTTCATGAGTGTTCTGTAGTTCCTCGAGTACAGATCCTTAACTTCTTTGGTTAGGTTTATTCCTAAGTATCTTATGGTTTTTGGTGCTATAGTAAACAGAATCAATTCGCTGATTTCCCTTTCTATATTTTCATTGTTAGTGTATAAGAATTCAACTGATTTCTGTGCATTGATTGCGTATCCTGCCACATTACTGAATTGTTGTATGAGTTCTAGTAGTTTGGGGGTAGAGTCTTTTGGGTTTTCCATATAGAGTATCATGCCATCTGCAGAGAGAGAGAGTTTGACTTCTTCTTTGCAAAGTTGAATACCTTTTATTTCTTTCTGTTGTCTGATTGCTGTTGCTAGGACTTCTAACACAATGTTGAACCATAGTGATGAGAGTGGACATCCTTGTCTTGTTCCTGATTGCAGAGGAAAGGCTGTCAATTTTTCCCCTTTGAGAATGATATTCACTGTGGGGTTTTCGTAGATAGATTTTATGAGATTGAGGAATGTTCCCTCTATTCCTATACTTTGAAGAGTTTTAATCAGGAACGGATGTTGTATTTTGTCAAATGCTTTTTCTGCATCAATTGAGAGTACCATGTGGTTCTTCTCTCTTCTCTTATTGATTTGTTCTATCACATTGATTGATTTGCAAGTGTCGAACCACCCTGGCATCCCTGGGATAAATCCCACCTGTCGTGATGGATAATGTTTTTAATGTATTGTTGGATCCTGTTAGCAAGGATCTTGTTAAGAATCTTGGCATCCATACTCATCAGAGATATGGTCTGAAGTTCTCCTTTTTGATGTGGTCTTTGTCTGGTTTGGGGATTAGAGTAATGCTGGCTTCATAGAAATAATCTGGAAGTTTTCCTTCTGTTTCTATTTTTTGAAACAGCTTCAGGAGAATAGGTGTTATTTCTTCTTTGAATGTTTGGTTGAATTCCCAGGGAATCCGTCTGGTCCTGGGCTCTTGTTTTGGGCGAGGTTTTTGATCAGTGCTTCAATCTCATTACTAAATATAGGTCTATTCAGATTTTCAATGTCTTCCTTTTTCAGTCTTGGAAGTTTATAGGTTTCCAGGAATGTATCCATATCTTCTAGGTTGTTAAACGTATTGGCATATAATTTCTGATGATTGTTTCTATTTCCTTGGTGTTAGTCGTGATCTCTCCCCTTTCATTCATAATTCTTTTTTAAGTTGGGTCTTCTCCCTTTTCTTTTGGATTAGTTTGGCCAACCGTTTATTGATCTATTAATTCTTTCAAAGAACCAGCTTCTAGTTTCATTGATGTGTTCTACTGTATCTCTAGTTTCTGATTATTTGATCTCTTCTCTAATCTTAATTATTTCCCGTCTTGTGTGGGGGGGGTTAATTTGTTGTTGATTTTCCAGTTCTTTAAGGTGCAATGAGAATTGGTGTATTTGGGATTTTTCAAATTTTTTGAGTGAGGCTTGGATGGCTATGTTTTCCCACTTAGGACTGCCTTTGTTGTATCCCATAGGTTTTGGATCAATGTATCTTCATTCTCATTGGTTTCCATGAAGTGTTTCAGTTCTTTGATTTCCTGGTTGGTCCACAGATTCTTGAGCAGGATAGTCTTTAGCTTCTAAGTGTTTGATTTTCTTCTGAACTTTTTGTTGTGGTTGAGTTCCAGTTTCATGGCACTGTGGTCAGAAAATATGCAGGAAATAATCTCAATCTTCTGGTATCAGTGGAGCCCTGATTTGTGACCTAGTATGTGGTCTATTCTGGAGAAAGTTCCATGTGCACTTGAGAAGAATGAGTATTCTGCTGTTTTAGGGTGGAATGTTCTGAATATATCTATGAGATCCATCTGGTCCAATGTTTCATTCAAGTTTCTTGTTTCTTTGTTAATTTTATGTTTAGATGATCTGTCCATTGCTGAGAGTGGCATGTTAAAATCTCCCTACAATTAATTTGTTCATATCAATATGACTATTTTGCTTAACAGTTGGTTTATGTAGTTGGCTGCTCCCATGTTGGGGGCATAAATATTTATAATTGTTAGATCTTCTTGGTGTATAGACCCTTTGAGAATGATGCAGTGTCCTTCTGTGTCTCTGACTACAGTCTTTAGATTAAAATCCAATTTGTCTGATATTAGAATCACTACTCTGGCTTTCTTTTGAAAGCACTGGCATAAAAGATGGTCCTCTATCCCCTCACTTTCAATCTGGAAGTGTCTTTGGATTCAAAATGTGTCTCTTGTAAACAGCATATGGATGGGTCCTGTCGTTTTTTCCAGTCTGCATCCCTGTGTCTTCTTATTGGAGCATTTAGGCTATTCACATTGAGAGTGATTATTGATAGATATATATTTTTATGGACATCATGTTGTCTGCAAAGTTCATGTTTCCATAGATTACCTCTATAAATTTCTGTTCTGTGTCACTCCTGGGTTCATTTCTCTTTTATAGAACCTCTCTTAATATTTCTTATAGTGATGGCTTGGTGGTTGCATAATCTTTTGGACCTTGGTGGGATGACCTCCTATTTTTGAAAATTCCGCTGAATACGGTAGTTTATTTGATCAGTTTTCTGTTTATCATTAAACTCAAAATTCCTTGAATACGTGACTCAGGTTATTTTGTTCTACTTATGTCAGCATCTTCTCTGGGCCAACCAAAAGGAATACACATCTATTATTCCTAAGATGGAATTTTTGACCCACATCTCATCTGTCACAGGGTCTGTGTGATTTAACAAGGTATCAGTAGTTCTGAAATGAGGACTTTTCATCCCCTGTCAATTAAATACTCAGCAGTTCCTGGGCTTGACCAATACCACTGATTGATGTTTTTTCTTCAGTTTTCTCTACTTATGATCTCTCTAATATCTTCTCCTGGAATTTTAAGATGATGAGATAGAGAATTTGATATAATCATATTTATGTATGCCTGCTTAAAGTAGTCCAGCATGTGTAGGAGGTATACCAATGCTCAGTGGAATCACCTAAATATTTATACTTGTATAAACAATAGTACTTAGAGACACAGAATGCTGATAGCTGTCAATCAATGTATATTTTGGAAGAGGGAGCTTATATCCAGGTATTCCATAAAGCCACTCTACCAAATCAATCTCACTTATAAAAGCGATTATACTCTCAGGTATCTTTGGTGGCCTCAAATCAGAAATACTACCCTACATTATATCATTATCTGTGACACCTATGTGGTCCAATAATTTGCTGCAACCTTCCCCAACCTTTAGTATCTCCTGGGCATTATCTTGGACTTTAATCTCTGATCTCATATTCCAATGGAATGAGGTGTCGCTCATCACTGCTTATATTTATCCTGTTTTTCAAAATGTTCTTATACTCAGTGGACAGTCAAGTTACCACATTTCTGTCCACATTCTCCTCTGGGTTTTGAGCTTATCAGCTGGGTCCTCAAAAATTAGCAGCTCTATTATACTCCCAGTGATAGTGCCACTGATAAATTTACCTTGCTATATTCCACATAAAAGACCCCCTTCATAAATACAGAAGTTTCTACCCTCAGGATTTCCTCAAAATGACTACCATAAGTAACACCCTGGTAGCTGATCATTCCTTGAGCAAACAAGGTTTCCCAAAATGACTTTTATTATATCTGGCAGACCAAGGTTTGGGATAAGGAGCATGCTGACCAGTACTGGACCTTGAGAGAGAAAAAAAGAAAAAGATGACACTTGGCACTCCTCTCAATATATATAAACTACCAACCCAAATTTGGGCTCAGTGCTCAAAGCTGGATAACCATTAATCCCCTGTGCCCTTGAAGATAACAGTAATCATCAATCTAGTTACCTTCTGACTCTGGAGCTGACTTGCAGGCATTTCTACTCATTATTGCTTTCATCTAGATCCTAACTCTCTCAAGAAACAGTTGAGGTTATCCAAAAACACAGAGTATGTTTCAAAGGAGATGTTAAATGTACAATTCCTTGGCCAGCTCTGATACCTTGTCCAGGTGGATAAGCCTTAATAGTGCTATCTCCCATCTTCAAAATGTTCTAGATATTGTCCAAGTCTTCTACTTAGTGTCTCCAGGGAAACAATGGTCTTATTCTATCTATGCCAAGGGTTATAGAGAGGCAGTATCTGAATCACATCAGAATTATCAATACCTCCCATAAGCAAAGCCAAAGGTGATGTCTAGTATATTTCTATACAAATGTGATGTATAGTATAGGTGGTTTTGCAAAAACCTCTCAGAAAACTCTCCAGATTCTTTTATCTTTCCTTCTATTTTTCTCACTCAGAAAACCTACTTTTATTGCTCTTTTATTGTGATTTTCCACTTTGTTGTCTGGTAACTGGTTTCTTTCTCTCTGCATTGTTTGCATTATTTGGATTGTCTGCTTGTGCTCTCTCTTCCAATTTTACTCCTGAGTATATCTTTTCAGATCTTTTTATCTCCACATTTTGTAGTCAATCAGTTGGCTACTACCTACCCAGCTCTAACGTTAAGAATTTCAACCCAAATTTAAGACAATGGGCCTTCACTTTTTCCAGAGAGAAAAAAAAATATGATACAGACACCTAAATAATCCCCCCTCAAGCAAAGAAGTGCTACTGGGATTTTATCAACAGACATGAGATGGGGATAGGAAGTGGCCAACTCCAACTGAGGGAAATAATAAAAATAACTCACATTTATAATGTTCTATCTTATGAAACCTTTCATATATATTATTTCATTTGATTTTCACAATAAGTCTGTAAATTCACTCACTAAACAAATATCGAAGACCTACTATGTATTAGGCAATGTTTGACAATTCAGCAGTGAACCAAGGAGTCAAAACTCCACACCCTCTAAAGCATACATTTAAGTGGGGGAAAAGGAGACCATATATAAGTAAATTATTATAATGCAATAGGAACTATAGAGAAAATAAACCTCAGAATGGGATGTGAAATTTTAAATAGGATCATTAGAACAAGCCTCACTGAGAAGGTGCTATTAGATTTTTTTAAAAAGATTTTATTTATTTGACAGAGAGAAACACAGCCAGAGAGGGAACACAAGCAGGGTGAGTGAGAGAGGGAGAAGCAGGCTTCCTGCTGAGCGCGGAGCCTGATGTGGGACTCGATCCTGGGTCTCCGAGATCATGACCTGAGCCAAAGGCAGTCGCTTAACCGAGCCACCCAGGCGCCCTGCTATTTGATTTTTTTAAGAGGAGACTTGCATAACAATTCCGGTGATAAATGATAGTGGCTCAGACCAAATTGGAAGTGACTGAGGTGATAGAAACTGGTCAGAGTTTTAGAAGTTTTGATGCATAATTTATTACTGAATTGGATTTGGAAGATAAGTCAAGTTTCCTCAGAAGCTAGAAGGTATACTTGTTATCCTCACTTAGTAGCCAAAGGAAGGACAAGGAGCCTCAGAGAGGTCAGTTAACTGATTTTCTTGAGGTCATTCAGCTAGAATAAACTGAAATAAAGCTGCAAATTTAGATTTTCTATTCTACCTGGAAGCCCTTGTATTTAGTCTTGAAGAAACAATAAGGTCTTGAATGGTAGAGATTTATGAGGGCATTTGGGCTAAGGGCATAGACTGAGTGAATCCACTTCTAGGCTTCTATACTATTGATGCCATCTTTGTTAGGTAGGTTTCTATGTTGAATGCTGAATCACTCAAAAGAGAGGAAGAGAAAGATTAATGACGAGAGAGAGAGAGAGAGAGAGAGAGAGAGAGAGAGAGAGAGAAAGCAAAGGAATCAAGCCTGAAACCAAAAGATGGTAGTCAGATGAGACACTAACACAAACAGATCAAAGGCAGTGAGAGATCATACTGAACAAGAACTAGTCAAAAAGCTGGTGCCTACTGATCTGGAACCTTGCTGTTCACATTTCAAACACTGAACTTACAAAAACAGAAAGCAGTGAGGGGACAGGCAGAAGAAATCCATTTGCAACTCTCTTTAAGTGAGGTAGAATGAAAAGTTGATATCACAGAGGCCAAAAACTTTAAAAAAGAAAGAAAAAGAAAGAAAGACCTTCATAAGAGCTTTGCACTCAACCAAAAAAAAATAAATAAATAAAAAAGAAAGAAAGAAAAAGAAGAAGAAAAGAGAGCTACCAAAACTCAAGGCCTGTGGGATTACAAGGATAACCCATCAACTATTTCTCATTTATGGTTTTCCTTCACATCTTCTATGGGCAAAGCTCTATACTCAGACTTCAGAGGTATAGAGTAATTGATAGGACATGGTTTCTACCCTAAAATAACTTATTGAGGAAGAGAAAAATCAAAGGATACAGAACACAGAACCATGTTATTTTCTTCTCTGTAGCTAGCATTACTTGTCTTAGAAATAATTTTGAAAATCCATTATGTTGGATTGCAAAGGTGGTACTTTGGATTGGATGATAGAAGAGACTTTCTATTCACTGATTTGCCTCATGCCTTTCCTTTCAGTGTGAAAGCTTCCAGATTGTTGACAATTTGTACCTAAAACCAAAGAATTCCAGTGACAGAAATGGAGACTGATCTGGCAAAAATCCCATTGGGATATCCCACCAGAGCTTGACTAAAATATTAAAGCTAATTATGTCCATATAGCCTTATTAGAAAGGCATAAAAGGTTATGTTCGGATATTCCACTCCCAGTGTCCATCCTAAATACTTTCTGCTAGTATTCTCTTCTGTCATGTTTTCAGAGAAAATGACCATCTGGTGATTCTAAACAACCACTATGACATGAAAACACTGTTTTGGTTATTGGAAAGTGATTTTTAAGTTACTTATATATTATTGATATCCGAAAAAAAAAGTTTGTTCTCATGTGATAAGTAGGGAGACTTTTGTGCTATAAGACAAGGTACTTATTTGATGTTATACGATAAATTGGTGCTAAAACCAGACATAATTTGATCTCTACAATCCTGACATTAAGTATATTCCAGCTCTCTAGAGCTATGCCTTCTCTAACAGTGTTTGGTAGCTTTCTACTTCTCCACACTAACAGAATCCTTGGAAAGAAATGGCCCAGAGAAGAGTTATAGCAGGAAGGAGCTATATTAATATAAAATTTGTGGTAATCTTTAGGTCTCAGATCCATTAAAAGGAAGACTATAAAGGAGAAATGCAGATAACATATTTATAGAAATGGCAAGCAATTTAAAGAGCTATTACTGTAAGGGTGAGTTTAAAAATGGATCTTCTGTTCATGTATCAAATTAGAGAGAGAGACTAAAGTGTGGAAATATTGGTGATGGATGAGAGGGTGAAAATCCATGAATCTGTGACGATGTAGAGGATTGAGTATGATATGGCATGTACTCAGAAGATGAATCAGCTCAAAAGCAGCTTATTGGCAGGATGATTGCTAGCAAGGTTAGTTTGTGAGAAGAGTCCATGGTAGCTAGCTCTGCTATGACTAGACACATCTGTAATATTTTATACAGCCTGTCTTCTGTACTTATTTTTGTGAGATGCCCTCTGCCATCTTTTCTATCAAATACTTATTTTTCCTCTGATATACACATATTTTCATTTTCAAAGCATTTTCTGGTTCTTCATTCCACTGACTACAACCCTTGTTGCTTTCTCAGTACCACACATATACTTCTATTGTCTTTATCACACCCAATTGTAATTTTATGTTTACATGTATCAGCTTTGCCCACTATATTTAGCTTATTTTTAGTTGAATATAGTTGACACACAATGTTACATTAGCTATACAATATAATGATTCAATAAGTCTGTATGCTATGCCATGTTCACAAGTATAGCTATCATCTGTCACCATACACACTATTATAATACCACTGACTATACTCCCTATTCTGAACCTTTTATCATTCCATAATTTACTTATTCATATCTTATTCATTCCATACCTGGAAGCCTGTATGTTCCACCTTTCTTCACCCATTCTTCCCCTCCCTCCAGCCCCTTCCCTTCTGACATCTATCAGTTTATTCTCTGTATTTATGGTTCTGTTTCTGCTGTTTGTTTGTTTTTTGTTTGTTCATTTATTTTTAGAGTCCACAGTAAGTGATATCATATGATAATTTTCTTTCTCTGTCTGACATTTAATTTAGCATAATACCTACGTTTAGCTTCTTGAGGGCAGGAATCATATATTGCTCAATTGTGTCTATCCAGTACCCCCAAACCAAGAGATATATAAATATTGGGTGAGTTAAATAAATAAAAGAAACTGTAAAACTGGACATTATCCAGAGTAATGATTTATTTTAAAAGTAAAATCTTATCATTTTCTTGCTTCAAAACCTTCTGATGACTTCAAAACATACTTTGAGTCCACAGTGGTAAGTATTAACGATATCATAAAGAAAAGAAAAACACACTTTGAGTAAAACTCGAGTTAGAAGGTCTTATCATGACTTATAAGGTCTGCATGATCCGGTTTCTGCCCACCTCTACAGCTCCATGATCTCCTTGGTCTCTTTTTCACTATGCTCTAGCCCCAGTAGCTGTTTTATTGTTTGTCTCTGTAATTGAGGCCTTTATCAACCTCAAATCATTTGCATATGCTGCTCTCTCAATCTGAGCAATGCTGGTGAATATTCACTTATTCTTTATGTCTTGCCTTAAATGACACTATATCAGAGAGGTATTCCCTGATTACAAATTTGGTTGTACTGTTATTTTATCTTATTTTATTTTACATCACAGTGTGTAATTAGAAATTAATTGCGTTTAATGTTGGTCTCTCCCATGTACCAGATTATAAATATGAAGCAGAATATATTGTCATTTTATTTACTAATTTAACCTTGGCACCAAGCACAATGGTTGGCACATAGCTAGCAATCAAAAGAAGTATTGAATGAAAAGATGGATAGGCAGGCATATAAATGGAAAAATGTCAGGTATATCTGCCTTTAAGTCACCTGGGTGACCTCACAGTCAGTCATTCTTAATATTGATCAAGTAGAGCAGGAATCAAGCCTCTCTAGGCTCTATAATTTTCAATAGCTTGTTATTCTTCTCCCCCACCCCCACCCTGAGCAAACTGATAAAGGTTTTGACTAAATAAAACAAAACAAATTTCTTCTCTGCTGTTTGATTATTCATGGATAAGTCTGTTCGTCTACAAAGTACATGGTAATCATCTATCCAATAATAAATTGTTTTTGTTTTTGCATGTTCTAGAGTCTTCTCTAGTATGGAGGTTAAGATGTTGTTGAAAGAAATTGGACATTTCAAGGTGGGGAATAAAAATAAAGGATAAAGCACAGGGAGATCACTTTCCTGTCACCTCTATAGGCAGGGACTCATAAAGTTAAAACAATGGTTCTTAAAGTTAGCTGCAATATTAGATTCATCTACAAAGCTTTTAAATCTCTTGGTGTCCTGCTTCTACCCTAGGCCAGTTCAATCAGAACACCTGGAGATAGGAGCCAGGAATCAGTATTTCTGTTATGGTAAAATACAAGAAATCAGTGTTTTTTAAAGATACCCAGGGGATTTTAGTGTGCATCAAAATTTGGGCACTACTGGCTTGAAGACTTCCTGGCCTCACTGTTGATATGACACATGACTCCCTGTATTAGCCCTTAGGTATTTCCTTCATCTAACTCCAGATTCAAACCCACTCTGTAGAAACTGATATTAAGCACTTATTTTATTCAACCTCTTGGGTTGAAAATCAAACCAATTAGGATCTGTAGTCTTCCTGTTGCCATATAGACTGTCCTTTCCCAAAAGTCAGTGATCCAGAAAATGTCCATAAACATCTTCCCATTTTCTTAGTCAGGTGTTTATGCAAGAGAACCCTCCTCCCAATTTCCAATGACAAATAGTGAGATTTATACAAAGTACACACCTTTCATTTCAAACACACTGGCTTCTCTCTCTTTCCCCACCATAAACTAATTAATTGAGTTAAACAGTGTAACAATTGAGCAAAAACTAAAGCATAGAATTACCTTTTGAACCCACAATTTCACAAATGTAAGATAATTAAAAATTACTGTTCAAACAAAAGCTTGTACAAGAATGTTCATAGAACACTATTAACAATAACAAAAAGGCAGAAACAGCTCAAATATTCATCAACAAATAAACAAATTGTATATACACATAATGAAATATTATTCAGCCAGAAAAAGTAATAATATGCTGATTTATGCTACAGTATGGATGTACCTCCAAACCATTATATTAAGTGAAAACATCCAGCCACAAAAGGTTACATATCATATGATTCTATCTATATGAAATATCCAGAATAAGCAAATACATAGAGATGAAACATAGACTGATGGTTGCAAAAGACTGGGGAGAGGGTGGACAGAAAGAAACTTTAATGGGTATGGGGTTTTACTTTGAGTGATAAAAGGTTTTGGAAGTAGGTAGAGGTTGTGGTTGCACAACATTGTGAATGACTAAATGTCACTGAATCATTCACTTTAAAATAGTTAATATTATGGTATGTGGATTTCACCCAAATAAATTATTTAAAATAAATAAGACTTAAGCTTAAGTATTAATTAGTCATCCCAAGGGCTTTGCCTCCATCAACCACTACCAAATAGTTTGGTTTGGGATATGTGTTATTACTATTTCCAAACTTACCTCCAGCATGATTATTGTTTATGCTTTTTCACTTTAGTTTTCACTTTATCTTGAATTTCAGCTCTAGTATAGGTAGCAGCAGTAGAACAGCAAACACACTGAATCAGAATTCAAGAGGCCAATGTTCTATTACTGGAACTGGTCAACTTGGGTATATTTCTTTTCTTCCATGAGCCTTGGTTTCACCATCTATGACTTTGCATCCTCTCAAAGATGTTGCAAGAACAAAGTAAGACATGAAAGTAAAGACTAAATAAACATGAAAGTGTCCCACTACATGTTTACAAAGGCTAACAAGGACACTGAGAATCTCTATTTTCTCTTCTAAATAGAGAATGAATTATTTCTTTATTAGTAGCAATTTATAAACAAGTAATATATTCTTGGGTATATTTTTATCTTCACATCCTTTGAAGCAACTTTCTTAATGAGAAAATCTATTGTAATTGTTTTTTATTTAAAAAATAAACACCAGGGCGCCTGGGTGGCTCAATTGGTTAAGCCACTGCCTTCAGCTCAGGTTATGATCTTGCAGTCCTGGGATCTAGCCCCACATTGGGCTCCCAGCTCCATGGGGAGTCTGCTTCTCCCTCTGACCTTCTCTCCTCTCATTTTCTCTCTCTCTTTCTCTCTGTCTCTCTCTCTCCCTTTCTCTCTCTCTCTCTCAAATAAATAAAATCATTAAAAAATCAACACTAAACTTCTCTCTAATCAGACATATGCACATAATACTATTTACATTTAGACCATTATCTTTTATGAAAGCTGAAACACATAGCTTACTTGGACACTCAATCACTATTTAGGAGGTAAAGAAAAACAGAAAAAAGGAACTCCCAAAAGATCAAGGAGTCCCTCTCCTTGTTTTCACTAAGTTTATTTCCCCTAACACAATCCAGACATCTTAACTTTGGAAACTACCCTTTTATCTCATTGAGCTAATTGCCATATTTAATCTATAATATTTTATGAAAAATACTATACCTTATTAATTCTTTTATACTTTAGGGCACCTAGCAGTACATGTGGCTTATAATAGTAACTTAGTAAATGAATAAAACAAATAATTCAATCTATCAATACCCCCAGAGCTGTGGTGGAAGGTATGATTCTCATTTTCTCATTAGTAGAAATCGCAGTGACAGAGAGGCTAGGAAACTGTCCCAAAACCATAGAAAATATTCTCACTTCAATTGTGCTGTGTTATAATCGATGCTTTGGGAAGATAGATCAAATGGTTACATTGGAGAACTTTTTTATTAAAGTTAAGTCAATCCATAGTAAAATTCCAAATCAGATTAGTACACAAAACACCATAAGTATTGGAAAAAGGATAGTTACTAGCAGGAGCTACCATGAGTTCACTAAAAATAAATTATGCCAAGGCTATCTTTTATGGAAAATGAAATTGGCACATTGGAAAGAGGATCTGTTGAAAAGGTGTATCTGAATTTCATCAAGGCACTAAAAATTTCTATTGCACATTTATAAGGCTGTACAAAAAAGGAATTGATTGGAATATATTTATGCATATCTTTAGCTGGAAAAACATCTCCAGGATTTCTATGTATCAGGTCAATGTCAAACATTTATGTAGTCTCTGATGATTAAAACACTATTTGGCCTTAGATAATTCAATAACTGTGTTTTTAAAAAAACTAAATATTGACATAAAAATAAATACACAGATCAATGGAACAGAACAGAGAGCCTAGAAACAAACTCCTGCATACACAATCCATTAACTATAACAAAGGAGCCAACAATATACAATGGGGAATGGATAATGTCCTCAATAAATGGTTTTAGAAACACTGGACAACCACTCACAAAAGAATAAACCTGGACCCCATCCTATACCATACATACAAATTGACTCAAAATGAATTAAAGTTGTAAATATAAGCCTTAAAACCATAAAACTTCTTTGAGAAAACACAGGGTGTAAGCTCCTTGACACTGATCTTAGCAAAGATTTTTTTTTAATTTGACATCAAAACCAAAGGCAACACAAAAATATACCCAGAGAAAATGGTGGAGTGGGAGAACCCTAAGCTCACCTCATCCCACGGACACAACTAGATATCAGTATCAGTGTAAATAACTCAGAAAGACAGGTAGACTGTCAGAACAGACTCTCCACAGCTAAATGTAGAGAAGAGCCCACACTGAAGAGGGTAGGAAGGGCAGAGATGTGGTGAGGAACTAAAAAGACCTGTAGGACTATACACCAGAAGGGGGGATGCTGTGGATGTGGAAAAGGGAAGAGAAACAAGTTCTCATACCAGGGGGCCAAGATGGGGAAGAAAAATCTCCAATAACATTTGGCATTGAAAACCAGAAGGGCCTAATATTGCAAGTTCTTAAAATCATCTTAAAACGTGTAAATCTAAAAATCAGTGGGCTCATTGTAATATGCACAATGAGCACTGGGTGTTATATGCAAACAATGAATCATGAAACACTACATCAAAAACTAACGAAGTACTGTATGGTAACCAACATAATAAAAAAATAAATAAAATAAAATAAAATAGAAATCAGTGGGCTGCTAGAAGAACCAGAAGGATTAGAGGAAATTGAGTTCCTGTCTTTAAAGATAAAACACAACAAACAGCCCACATAGACAAAATATAGAAGCAGCAATTTGAAAACTGATGGGCTATAAAGGAGGGAGATTTGTTTACTATCCCCAGAGCAAGTGCTTGAGGGGCAGGGATTGTTAGGATACTTCTTCAGGAACAAAGGAGCTGGCAGTGCCATTTCCCTCTGTCACCCAGTGTAAACAGATGGTTACCTATATGAACCAGAGTATCACCAACACTTGCTACTTAGTTCATTAACAATGCACCATGCCCCCACATTCTTCTGCAGACATATCTCCTGCCCCCGGTCATGACTGTCTGTCTCCTCCCACAGCATACCCCTGCAGACCTTGCTAACACCATCCACATGCCCCCTCCAACTTGCTTTACCTAAGTTTCTGGTGGCTGAAGGTCCACTCCTAATGGCTTGGACTTTGCTGGCACAGTGTGTCCTGCCCCTGCATTCTCCTGCAGTTCACAGATACTGCATGTTTGGCAAATAACACCTGGTCTTACTCAACCCAAGGCAGCCCCACACTAGCCCACTAACAACAGGGGACCAAATCTTGCCAAAAACAGAAAAAAGAACCATGCAGACAACTGGACTGAAGGCTAAAGTGGCTCAGCCACAACAACAGAGCATATGCAACATACATAGGATACATCTCTGAAGTACCAAGTTCTGGTGACAGAAGAAATTGCAATGCAGGGAACTTCAAGACTTCTTTTTCATAAGGCCACTACTTGCAAGAGCAGGCGACATACCTGATGTTCCTAACACAGAGAAACAGACACAGAATTAGACAAGATGAGAAGACAGTGGAATATGTCCCAAATGAAAAAAAAAACAGGACAATTTCACAGCAAGAGAACTAAGCTAAACAAATATAAGTAACATGCCTGATAGTTTAAAATAATGGTCATAAAGACACTGGACATGAGAAAAGAGTGGAAGACCTCAGTGAGACCCATAACAAAGAGATAGAAAACATAAAAAGGAACCAATCAGAGATGTAGAACTCTATAAATGAAATTTAAAATACACCAGCTAGAACAAAGAGCAGACAAGAGGAAGCAAAAGAACAGATCAGGAACCTAGAGGACAGAGTAATGGAAAGCAATCAAGCTTAACAAGAGAGAGAAAAAAATTTAAAAAATGAAAATAGACTTAGGGATCTCAGCAAATCCATCAAGCTGATTAACATCTGAGTTAGAGGGATCCCAGAAGTAAAAGAGAGAGAAAGGGGGCAGAAATTTAATTGAAGAAATAATAGCTGAAAACGTCCTAAATCTTGGAAAGGAAACAGAAACCCAGATTCAAGAAGCACAGACTGTCTCCAGGAAAACCAACCCAAGGAGGTCTACACCAAGACACATAGTAATTAAAATGGCAAAAAGTAGTGATAAAGAGAGAATTTTAAAAGCAGCAAGACAAAAGAAAACAGTCACATACAAAGGAAACCTCATAAGGCTTTCAGGTATTTTTCAGCTTGCCAGTCCAAAGTGAGTGGCATGATTTGTTTAAATTGCTGGAAGAAAAAAAAAAACCTGCAGCAAGAATACTTTATCTAGCAAAGCCTTGGTGCAGAATAGGAGAAGTAAAGTTTCCTGGACAAACAAAAGTTAAAGGAATTCATGAACACTAAACCAGCCCTATAAGAAATGTTAAAGGGGATTCTTTGAGTGGAACAGAAAGGCCATAAATAGAAGCAAGAAAAATAGGAAACACAAAACAAGTAAAATTAAGTATATCTTTGAAAAAATCAGTTAAGCAACTCACAAAATAGAAGGATGTAAAGTGTAACACCATATACCTTAAACATGGAGGGGTAGTAGTAAAGAATGGATTCAAACTTAAGGAACCATAAACTTAATATTGAATGCTATATGCATAAGATGATATATGAACCTAATAAGGACCACAAATCAAAAGATATGAAAAAAACAAAGAGGAAGGAACCCAAGTATTAATCACTAAAGGAAGCCAACAAACCATGAGAGAAGACAGCAAGAGAATAAATGAACAGAAAACTACAAAAACAACCATAAAACAAGTAATGAAATGGCAGTAAGTACATACCTATCAATAATAACAGTGAATATAAATGGACTAAATGGTCCAATTAAAAGAGGATGACAGAATGGATTAAAAAAGCAAGACCCATCTATATGCTGCCCATAAGAGATATATTTCAGACCTAAAAACAGAGGCAGATTGAAAGTGAAGGGACGGAAAACACTTATCAGGCAAATGGATGAAAAGAAAGCTGGGTAGCAATACTTATGTTGGACAAAATAGATGTTATTTTTTATTTAAGTTTTTATTTTAATTCATTAGTTAATATACAGTGTTATATTAGTTTCAAGTATACAATATAGCAATTCAACAGTTCCATACATCACCCTGTGCTCATGAGGGCAAGTGTACTCCATAATCCCCATCACCTATTTAACCAATCCCCCTCCTCCCCCTCTGGTAACCATCAGATTGTTCTCTATAATTAAGAATCTGTTTCTTGCTTTACCTCTCTCTCCCTCTCTCTCTCCCCTCACCTCATTTTTTGTCCTTTGCTTGTTTGTTTTATCTTTGAAAAACATACTGATTTTTAATTGTTTAGTCTTTTTTCTTTCAAGTTTTTAATTCCAAGTAGTTAACAGTAATATTAGTATCAGGTGTAGAATTTAATGATTTATCACTTACATACAATACCCAGTGCTCATTAAAATTACCCTCCTTAATTCCCATCACCAATTTAACAGGTGGTCCCCATCCCACCCCACCACACGTACCTCCCCCCCTCCCCAGTAACCTTCGGTTTGTTCTCTATATTTAGGAGTCTGTTTTCTGGTCTACCTCTTCCCCCCCCATGTTCATCTGTTATGTTTTTTAAATTCAATGTATGAGTGAAATCATATATTATTTGTTTTTCTCTGGCTGACTTATTTCACTGGGCATAAAACTCTCTAGCTCTTTCCACATTGTTGCAAATGGCAAGATTTCATTCATTTTATGGCTGAGTAACACTCCAGTGTGTGTGTGTGTGTGTGTGTGTGTGTGTGTGTGTGTGTGTGTATCTGTTTTATCCATTCATCTACTGATGGACATTTCCATATGTTAGCTCTTCTAAACAATGTTGCTATAAACATAGGGGTGCATATATCTCTTTGAATTAGGGTTTTGGAGTCAATGTCAAAGAAGTTACTGCCTGTGTTCTCTCCCAGGATTTTGATGGATTCCTGCCTCACGTTGAGGTCTTTCATCCATTTTGAGTTTGCCTTTGTATGTGGTGTAAGAGAATGGTCTAGTTTCATTCTTCTATATGTAGCTGTCCAATTTTCCCAGAACCATTTATTGAAGAGATTTTCTTTTTTCCACTGGATATTTTTTCCTGCTTTGTCAAAGATGATTTGCCCATAGACTTGTGGGTCCATATCTGGACTCTCCACTCTGTTCCATTGGTCTATTTCTCTGTTTTTGTGCCAGTACCACGCTGTCTTGGTAATCACAGCTTTGTAATAAAGCCTGAAGTCAGGTAATGAGATGCCCCCAGCTTTGCTTTTCTTCTTCAGCAATTCCTTAGCGATTTGGGGTCTTTTTTCGTTCCATATAAATTTTAGGATTGTTTGTTCCAACATTTTGAAGAATGTTGGTGTAATTTTGATCGGAATGGCATTGAAGGTATAGATTTCTCTGGGCAGTATAGACATTTTGACAATGTTTGGAATCAGTGGCTTTTAATGACACATTGGACCAGATGGATCTAACAGATATATTCAGAACATTCCATTCTAAAACAGCAGAATACACATTCCTTTCAAGTACACATGGTACATTCTCCAGAATATATCATAAAACAAGTCTCAAAAAATTTAAAAACATGGAAGTCATACCATACATCTTTTTAAACACAACACTAATGAAACTAAATACCAACCACAAGAAGAAAATATGGAAAGAATACAAATACATGAAAGTTAAATACAATGCTACTAAACAATAAATGGGTCAACCAAGATATCAAAGAGGAAATAAAAAAATACCTGAAAACAAATGAAAATGAAAACACAGTGGTCCAAAACTTCTGAGATGCAACAAAAGCCATTCTAAGAGGGAAGCTTATAGCATTACAGACCTACCTCAAAAAACAAGAAAAATCTCAAATAAAAAAACCTATCCTTACATCTAAGGGAGCTAGAAAAAGAAAAACATACAAACTCCAAATTCAGTCAAAGGACAGAAATAATAAAGATCATAACAAAAATAAGTGAAACAGAGATTTTAAAAATGATAACACATATAAATAAAACCAGGAGCTGGTTCTTTGAAAAGATCAACAAAATTGATAAACCTTTAGCCAGAATCATAAAAAAAAAGATTGAGGGATCAAGGAAACAATATCAGAAATGACAGAGGAGAAATAACAACCAACATCAGAGAAATACAAAGGATTATAAGAGAATGTGATGAAAAATTATATCCCCAAAAATGGACAACCTAGAAGAAATTTATAAATTCCTAGAAATATATAACCTTCCAAAACTGAATCAGGAAGGAATAAAAAATTTGAACAAACTGAATACCAGACTGAAACAGACTGATATTGAGTTAGTAATTTAAAAATTTCCAACAAACAAAAAAAAAAGAACCAGATGACTTCACAGAGCAATTTCTTAAAAAAGATTTTATTTATTTAACAGAGAGAAATACAGCCAGAGAGGGAACACAAGCAGAGGGAGTGAGAGAGGGAGAAGCAGGCTTCCTGCCAAGCAAGGAGCCCGATGTGGGACTCGATCCCGGGTCTCCAGGATCATGACCTGAGCCGAAGGCAGTCGCTCAACCAACTGAGCCACCCAGGCGCCCCCACAGAGAAATTTTATGAAACATTTAAAGAAGAGTTAATGCCCATTTTCTCAAATTGTTATAAAAAAAAGAGGAGGGGTGCCTGAGTGGCTCAGTTGGTTGAGCGACTGCCTTCGGCTCAGGTCATGATCCTGGAGACCCGGGATCGAGTCCCACATCGGGCTCCCTGCTTGGCGGGAAGCCTGCTTCTCCCTCTCTCAGTCCCTCTGCTTGTGTTCCCTCTCTGGCTGCGTTTCTCTCTGTCAAATAGATAAATAAAATCTTTAAAAAAAGAGGAAAAAAATCTTCCAAATTTATTGTACAAGGCCAGCATGACCCAGCAAACCAAAGCCATATAAGAAACCAAAAAAAAGAGAACTACAGACCAATAACTTTGATGAACACAGATGCAAAAATCCTCAACAAACTACTAGCAAAAAAAAATGCAACAATACATTTAAAAAATCTTTCACCATGATCAAGTGGGATTTATTCCTGGGACACAAGGGTAATTCAATATTCACAAATTAATCAACATGATACTTCACATCAACAAGATAAAGGATATATGAACCATATGATAGTTTCAATAGATGCAGTAAAAGTGTTTGACAAAATATAATATCCATTCAAGATTAAAATCCTCAACAAAGTAGGTTTACAGAGAATATCCCTCAACATAATAAAGTCCAAAGATGGAAAACACATAGTTAACATCATATCCAATGGTAAAAACTAAGATTTTTCCCTCTAAAGTCAGGAACAAGATAAGGATGCCCACTCTCACCACCTTTATTCAATACAGTACTGGAAGTCCTAGACACAGCAGTTAGACCACAAGAAACAATAAAATTTATCTAAATTTGTAAGGAAGGAGTATCACTTTTATTAATTGCAGATGATATCATACTATACATAGAAACTCTAAACGCTCCACAAAAAAACTAGTAGAAGAAATAAATGAATTTAGTAAGGTTGCTGGATACAAAATCAATGTACAGAAATCCACTGAGTTTATATACAGTAATAATGAAGTAACAGAAGTGGAAATTAAGAAAACAGCCACATTTGCAACTGTACCAAAAAGAACAAAATACCTACTAATCAACTTAACCAAGGAGATGAAATACCTGTACTCTGAAAACTATGAAACACTGAGGGCACATATTACATGGAGCACTGGGTGTGGTGCCTAAACAATGAATGCTGGAACACTGAAAAAATAAATTATTAAACCAAAATAAATAAGTGAATAAAATATTTACCAATTAAAAAACATTTTTGAAGGAAATTAAAGACAACACAAACAAATGGAAAGATATTCCATGCTCACAGATTGGAAGAACATATATAGTTAAAATGTCCATACTACCAAAACAGTCTACAGATTGAATGCAATCCCTATCAAAATACCAGCAGCATTTTTCATGGAAAAGAAAAAATAATCCTACAATTAATAAGGAACAACAAAATACCCTGAATAGCCAAAGCAACCTTGAAAAGGAACAGAACTGGAGGTGTCATAATCCCAGATTTGAGGATGTAATATAAACCTATATGAAAACAGTATGGTATTGGCACTAAATAGACATGCATATCAGTGGAACAGAATAGAGGGCTCAGAAATAAACCTACAAATTAATTTTGACAAAGGAGGCAAGAATATCCAAAAAGAAAAAGTCCTTTCAACAAATGGTGCTGGGAAAACTGAACAGCTTTATGTTAAAGAATGAAACTGTACCATTTTCTTACACTATCTACAGAAATAGACTCAAAGTGGATTAAGGACCTAAATGCAAGACCTGAAACCATAAAAATTCTAGAAGAGAGGACTGGCAGTAATTTCTCTGAAATTGGCTATAGCAACATTTTTTTTTCACTATGCCTTCTGAGGCAAGGGAGACAAAAGCAAACATAAACTATTGGAACTACAGCAACACAAATGTTTTGGGGTGCCTGAGGCTCAGCTGGTTAACCGTCTGCCTTCAGCTCAGGTCATGAACCTGTGGTCCTGGGATCAAGCCCCAAGTTGGACTCCCTGCTTAGTGGGGAGCCTGCTTCTCCCTCTCCCTCTGCCCTTCACTGACACTTTTGCTTGCTCTCTGCCTCAAATAAATAAAATTTTTAAAGAATTAAAAAAAATAGGGGCACCCGAGTGGCTCAGTCATTAAGCATCTGCCTTAGGCTCAGGTCGTGATCCTGGAGTCCTGGGATCCAGCCCTGCATCAGGTTCCCGCTCAGCAGGAAGCCTGCTTCTCCCTCTCCCACTCCTCCTGCTTGTGTCTCCTCTCTTGCTGTGCCTCTCTGTCAAATAAATAAAATCTTTTAAAAAAGGAATTAAAATTTTTTTTAAAAAATGTCTCTCCATGGTGTTGTAAAAATCAATCAACAAAATGAGAAGACAGCCTACTGAACGGAAGAAGATATTTGCAATATGTATTAATATCTTCTATAACTCAATACCAAATAATCCAATTAAAAAATGGGCAGAAGACATGAATACACATTTTTCCAAAAACATACAGATTGAAATAAATAAATGAAAATATGATCAACATCACTCATCATCAGAGAAATGTAAATCAAATCACAGTGAGATACCACCTCACACCTGTCAAAATGGTTAAAATCAAAATGTCAAGAAACAACAAATATCAGCAAGGATGTGAAGGAAACATAATCCTCATGTATTGTTGGTGAGAATGCAAAGTGGTATAGCCACTATGGAAAACAGTATAGAGGTTCCTCAAAAATTAAACAAAAATTAAAATTAGAACAACCCTATTATCCATCAATTCCACTATTGAGTATTTATCCAAGAATGCAAAAACACTAATTTAAAAAGATATATGTACCCTTATATTTTTGCAGCATTGTTTACAATGGCCAAAGTATGGAAGAAGTCTGAGTGTCCATCAATGGATGAATGGATAAAGAAACTGTATTATATATACACAACGACACAACGGGATATTATCCAGCCATGAAAAAGAATATTTTACCATTTGAAATAACATGGATAGATCTAGAGAGTGCAATGCTAAGCAAAATAAGTCAGAGAAAGGCAAATACCATATGATTTCACTCATATGTGGAAGTAAAGAAACAAAATGGGCAGAAAAGGGAGAAACACGGGTGGGGGGAGAGGAATGAGAGAGAGAGAGAGAGAGAGAGAGAGAGAGAGAAATCAAGAAACAGACTCAACTATAGAAAACAAACTAATGGATACAAAAGGATACATGGGGATGGGATGGGTTAAATAGGTGAAGGGGATTAAGAGTGCATGTATCATGATGAGCACTGAATAATGTATAGAATAGTTGAATCACTATATTGTACATACACAACGAATATAACTCTCTGTTAACTATAGTGTAATGAAAGAACAAACAAAGGTGGAGGCATCACAATACCTGAATTCAAGTTACAATACAAAGCTATAGTAATAAAAACAATATGGTACTGGGCGTCTGGGTGGCTCAGTGGGTTAAAGCCTCTTCCTTCGGCTCAGGTCATGATCTCAGGGTCCTGGGGTTGGGCTGTCTGCTCAGGGGAGTCTACTTCCTCCTCTCTCTCTGCCTGCCTCTCTGCCTACTTGTGATCTCTCTCTCCGTGTCAAATAAATAAATAAAATCTTTTAAAAAAACAATATAGTACTGGTATAGTAAAAAGCATATAGATCTGTGGAACAGGATACAGAATACAGAAATAAATCTACATATTATGGCCAACTGATGTTTAACAGTGTTGCCAGGAATACGCAATAGGGAAAGAATGTCTCTTCAATAAATGGTATTGAAAAAACTGTCCACGTGCAAAAATATAAAAATGGGCTCCTACTGTACACTTATCACAAAAATTAAATTGAAATGGATTGAAGATTTAAAAGTAAGATTAAAACCATAAAGTTTCTAGAAGAAAACATGGGGGAAAATATCCTTGACATTGAGCTAGGCAATGATATCTTGGATAAGACACCAAAATACAAGAAACACAAACAAAATAAAGAAGTGGGTCTGCATTAAGCTAAAAGACTTCTGTGCAGCAAAGGAAACAATTAATAAATTGAAAATAAAACCCCCAGAATGGGAGAAAATACTCACAAACCATATATTGACTAGGATACTAACACCCAAAATATATAACAAATCCCTACAACTCAGTAACAAAGAGAAAATAATCCAACTAAAAATGGGCAATTTTCTGAAGAAGACATATAAATGGCCAACAGACATGTGAAAAGGTGCTCAACATCACTTATCAGGGAAACGCAAATCAAAAACACAATTAGATATTACCTCACACCTGTCAGAATGGCTAAAATTAAAAAACTGAAGAAACAACAAGTATTGGCAAGTATCCTATAATTGCACGACTTGATATTTAGCCCCCAAATATACAAACACTAATTCAAAGGGATACATACACCACTTTGTTTATTGCAGAATAAACAATATGCCAAATTGTGGAAGCAGCTCAAGTGTCCATCAACAGATGAATGCATAAAGAAGAGGTGGGGTGTAAACACACACACACACACACACACACACACACACACACACACACACTATTCAGCCATAAAAAGAATGAAATTTTGTCATTTGCAAAAACATGGGTGGATCTGGGGAGTAAAATGCTAAGTGAAATAAGTCAGTCACAGAAAGACAAATACCATATGATTTCACTTATATGTGGAATTTAAGAAACAAAACAAATGAATAAAGAAAACAAACAAATCAAAAAATAGTCTTGACTAGAGAGCAAACTGATAGTTATCAGTGGAGAAGAGGGTAGGGAGAATGGGTGATGGGGATAGAAAGTACACTTATCATGAAGAGGAGTGAGTAACGTATAGGATTGTTGAATCACTGGCATGCCCAGGTGACTCAGTCAGTTAAATACTTGATTCATAACTTCCATTCAGGTCGTGATCTCAGGGCTGTGTGACTGAGCCAGGCCTCAGGCTCCTTGTTCCTCTGCCCCTCCCTTGCTCAGTCTCTCTCTCGCTCTCTCTCGCTCTCTCTCTCTCTCAAAGTATAAATAAATAAATAAATAAATAAATAAATAAATAAATAATAAAATCTTTAAAGACAAAAAAATTGTTGAATCACTATATTGTAAACTTGAAACTGATATATCACTGTATATTAAATATACTGGAATAAAATTTAAAAAATTAAAAATAAAAAAGCAAAAATAAGCAAGTGGGACTACATCAAACTAAATAGCCTCTGCACAGAGAAGGAAACAGTCAACAAAATGAAAGGTAACCTATGGAATAGGAGATAATACTTGTAAATTATATGTATGATAAAGGGTTAATATCCAAAGTAATTCATACAACTCAATAGCAAAAACAAACAATCTAATTTAAAAATGGGCAAAGAAAATAAATCAACATTTTCCCAAAGAAGACATACAAATGGCCAATAGATATATGAAAAAGATGCTCAACATCAAAACTTACTGGGGAAATGCAAATAAAAAACACAATGAGATATCACACCTCTTACTATGGTTATAATCAAAAAAATAAGAGAGAACAAATTTTGCAAGGATATGGGGAATAGAGAACCCTTGTGCACTGTTGGTATGAATGCAAGTTGGTATAGCCACTACAGAATACAGTATGGAGATTTCTCAAAAAAATTAAATATAGAACTACCATATGATCTAGCAATCCCACTTCTGGATGTATGTTTGAAGGAAATGAAATTAATATCTGGAAGGGATAACTGCACCATGTTCATTGTAGCATTATTAATAATAGTCAAGACATGGAAACAACCTGTGTCCATCTAGAGATGACTACAGTGAAAAATAAAATAAATTGT
Organism: Spilogale gracilis; assembly: GCA_004023965.1. NCBI lineage: Eukaryota > Metazoa > Chordata > Mammalia > Carnivora > Mephitidae > Spilogale > Spilogale gracilis. The sequence goes on along the minus strand of PITA01000374.1, from coordinate 10,863 downwards.
TATTAAAAAAGGGAGATGAATAGATAAAGAAGACGTAATATACACACATAAACATACACAATGGAACATTATTTAGCCATTAAAAGAGAAGAAATCCTGCCCATTCAACAACATGGATGGATCTTGAGGGCATTATGGTAAATGAAATAAGCCAGACAAAGACAAATACTGCCTGGTATCATGTACACATGAAATCCAAAAAAAAAAGAAAAAAAAAGTCAAACTCATGGAAAAAGAGAAAAAAATAGTTGCCAAGGGCTGGGCGTGGAGGAAATAGAGAGGTTGGACAAAGTGTACAAACTTTTACCTAGGTATAACATAGATTAGTTCTGAAGATCTAATGTAAAATATGATAACACTGTATTGTATAATTGAAATTTGCTGAGAGTGTATTTTCACACATCCTACCTCAGAAAAAGATATATATGTGAGTTAATGGATGTGTTAATTAACTAGATAGGAAAAATTCTTTCACAAAGTATATCAATTCATCACAGTATATACTTTAAATATTTTATAATTTGTCACATCTCAATAAAGCTGACAAACTTAAAAGATGTAGAAGACATGCTGTTTCAAATACAGAGATAGCATTAAGCTAAAAGTTATAGTCAATAAATCGAATAGCATAACTAAAACTTCAAGTTTTATATGAGTTGAAATGATTAGAGAAAAATGTGTGGTAGGACATTTAATAGGGATAAATAGAAATTCCTACATCTGTGTTCTTTTGGGGTTTTTATTATTTATTTTTATTATGTTATATTAGTCATCATACACTACATCATTAATTTTTGATGCAGTGTTCCATGATTCATTGTTTGCATATAACACCCAGTGCTCCATGCAATCCATGCCCTCTTTAATACCTATCGCCTGGATCACCCATCCCTCCCCTCACTAAAACCTTCAGTGTGTTTCCTGGAGTCCATAGTCTCTCATAGTTCACTCACACTCTGATTTCTCCCCCTTCATTTTTCCCTTTCTTCTCTTAATGTCCTCCATGCTATCTCTTATGTTCCACAAATAAGTGAAACCATATGATAATTGTCTTTCTCTGCATAACTTATTTTACTTAACATAATCTCCTCTAGTCCCATCCATGTTGATGTAAAAGTTGAGTATTCATCCTTTCTGATGGCTGAGTAGTATTCCATTGTGTATATGAACCATATCTTCTTTATCCATTCATCTGTTGAAGGGCATCTTGGCTCTTTCCACAGTTTGGCTATTGTGGATATTGCTGCTATGAACACTAGGGTGCATATGGTCTTCTTTTCACCACATCTGTACCTTTTGGGTAAATACCCAGTAGTGAAATTGATGGGTCATAGGGTAGCTCTATTTTTAATTTTTTGAGGAAACTCCACACTGTTTTCCAAAGTGGCTGCACCAACTTGCATTCTTGCCAACAGTGTAAGAGGGTTCCCCTCTCTCCACAATGTCTCCAACATTTGTTGTTTCTTGCCCTGTCGATTTTTGTCATTCCAACTGGTGTAAGGTGGTATCTCAAGGTGGGTTTGATTTGAATTTCCCTGATGACTAATGATAATGAATACTTTTTCATGAGTCTGTTAGCCATCTGTATGTCTTCGTTGGAGAAGTGTCTGTTCATGTCTTCTGCCCATTTTTTGACTTGATTATCTGTTTTTTTTGGGTGTTGAATTTGAGAAGTTCTTTATAGATCTTGGATATCATCCCTTGGTCTCTAGTGTCATTTGCAAATATCTCCTGCCATTCTGTGGGTTGCCTCTTTGTTTTGTTGACTTTTACCTTTTATGTGCAGAAGCTTTTTATCTTGATCAAGTCCCAAAAGGTCATTTTCCTTTTTGTTTCCCTTGCCTTTGGAGCTGTGTCTTGAAAGAAGTTTCTGTGGCCGATGTCAAAGTGCTTACTGCCTATGCTCTCCTCTAGGATTTAGATGGATTCCTGTCTCACATGCATAGACATTATTAAGATGTCCATGCATCTATGTTCAAAAATAAATACTGTAATATATAATATTGAGGCAATTGGCTGGCCAATTGCCATGACAGTAAGATCTGGTGGATTTTATTTGATTAAAAAACTCAAAGTAATCCAAGAGGGTAATGTCATCACCAGATAGACTAATTATATTTTAGGCTACTTTAATAAAAGTATGATATATAAAATGGGAGAAGTAATAGTCCTCATTGTACTGTGAAGTAGCTAGAAAACATCTAGAGTATTATGCTCAGTTCCAGAAAGTATAGCTTACATTGGATATTTACACTGGAAAGCTCCCAGAGCAGTGTTTCTCAAGCTGATTGATGGATTACTTGCATGTAAGTGAGATGTTAATAGGTATTTGGAGGTGAGGGGAAAGTTCCATGGTCACAAAAGATGACATACTAAAATTGCTTCCTACATATTCATAGTAATTAATAAAACATTAAGGAATCTGTGTAGTCCTACATTAAAAACCTATTTGACATTGTTAAGTTACCCAAGCATTTGATAAAATAAAATCATTTTTAAAAAGACTGGATAACTTACTGATTTCTCATTGGATATTAATATTTAGTGGAACACAGTTTGAAAAATCCTGACAGGAACAGTGATCAGGATTGGGAAAGGCCTGAAACCAGATGATATAAAAGATATTTGAAGATACTGAAGATAAAATTCCCCTAAAATATCCAAAGGTGCATCATGTGAAATGGGGAATAGACTTTAGAGGGCAAAAAGAGTCAACTCTTTCAAAATAAGGAATAATTCTCTGATTAAAACTGCTCAACAATGGAAAGAACTTCCTACAGAGGTTTAAAGTGGGAACACTACCTCACTTACTAGAGATATTCAAGTAGAATCTAGATAGCTAACCATTAGAGTTGCTACAGAACAGATTATTATCCTGGAAGAGAGGTTGGTCCAGAAAATGTTGGAAGTATTCCCTCAAGAGACAACATTCTGTGCCTCACTAGCCAGCTTACAGACATTTAATGATTTAACAGGCATTTCAACTATGTTTCAGAAATATGGAGTGATTCGGTGATGAACTGAAAGTAGGTGATTGTGTTTACCCAGGAATACACAGGGTACACTCCTTGGTAAAGTAAAGATCAGGTGGCACGCTTAATTTCATACTATCCAGTCACTGAACACTAGAGGGCCAGGAAACACTACAGTGGGCAAGAATTTGTATGGCAGTAAGACAATGATGTAGCACTTTAGAATCATCAAACAGAAGAATAAAAGAGCTGGAATCTAAATTCATTTACAGATTATCATGTAAAGAACAAGAATAGGTTTGTTCAAAATTAATTAAGCCATTGGTAGAAGAACTATGGCTATAACTGAAGTCTCCTCCAAATCTAAGACTTTTCCCACCATGTTAGATCCCTGAGATCTTATAACAGGGGTTTATAATAATGTGGAGTCCTCTCAAGAAGATCTTACACTTTGGTTTTAATATAAATATAATTAATGTTCAATAAATCTATGCTTAGTCATTAAAATCTTCCCTGAGGAGTTAAGTGTCCCATTGACCAAGTATAGACTTGGTGTGTTACACTGCCACAAATCTTCCATCTTTATGTCCAATAACTTGCTTATATATTTTATATTTAATTCCCTTTTGATAAAAATCAAAATGCTGTAGTTATCTCTTGAACTGAAAAGCTGTCTTGGTTATTTATAAGATTATATCTATCTTTCAATTTGAAATTTATTTTTTTGCTGTCCCTTCCCATCTAATACTATGAACATTACATCAGATGTTATTTATAGAACTTCTCTCTTCAAAATTCATGTAGAAGAAAATTCTTAAAATCATTCATTCATTCCTCTTGTTGCTTTTCCCATGGAGAATAGAAGCTACCCCCCAAAAAATAATGTTATATTAAAATTGCCACTTGGGAGAGGTTTTACCCTTTCTATTCATCTTACATTCATTATTTCAGTAAGCACCTGCCAAGAAATACCTTACTTCACATTACTTAGGTAGAAGAAAAAGAACAAAATTAACTCATACTCAATGAGTTTGCCTAGTGATTTATGTAATTTATTTTCTTTTTTTTTCTTTTTTTTCAAGATTTTATTTATTTGACAGAGAGAAACACAGCCAGAGAGGGAACACAAGCAGGGGGAGTGAGGGAGAAGCAGGCTTCCCGCTGAGCAGGGAGCCCGATGTGGGGCTCGATCCCGGGTCTCCAGGATCACAACCTGAGCTGAAAGCAGTCGCTTAACCAACTGAGCCACCCAGGCGCCCCTGTAATTTATTTTCTTAATCTCCAGAACAACCAGACAAAATACTTATCTGAACCCTATTTTTACAGATGATAAAAAGATTTGGGGAAGGTAAGAAACTGCTCCACATTAACATATCTAGAACAACTGGCAGAGATAGGACCGATCTCTTGTTCTGACTAAAAGTCAATGTTCTCTGCTGCAATTCCTGTTTGAAGGGGAAGAGATTTATGTCAAGGCAGAGTACAGAGTACACAGAGCTATCCTACTATGAGCGTGACATAGGACCTAGAGTGCTTTTGCTTTCACCCACAAACCTTATCTTGCTTTGTTGAGAGGCGTGAAAGGTACAGCACAGGTAATATAGTCAATAGTACTGTAATAATGTTGTATGGTGACAGATGGTAGTTATTCTTGTGGTGAACATAGCATAACATATAGAGAAGTTGAATCACTATGTTTTATACCTCAAACTAATATAACATTGTATATAAATTATGTACTTTAATTTTAAAAAAGGTGTGTGGGAATTCACAGTGTGTGAATAGATAAAATCTGACTTGTATGTGCTTCCCTGGATGAAACTAATTGAAAAGCAAAAGAGGAGTGCCTGGAATGCTGGGCCTCCTTTGAAGTTTCTTGGCTGAAAGTGGCCAGATTCTTACTGTGCCTCAAGGTTCTCATCAGGGAGTAAAAATGTTTAAATTTTGAAGAAAAACAGGCACCTATGGTGGTCATGTACTTCATGAACTACTTGCCTCCTTCTTTTGTGCTTGCACTTGGGGTACTGATATAATCCCAATAAAAGTAGAGACTAAGGTTGACTTGAGGCCTTTTGCTGCTACAGCGTCTGGTCGCCAGGCCTCTCCTTTATCTTGCTAAGGTGTCTGGAGTAATTTTTTCATTCACTGTCTCAGGGTTTGGTGGCCAAACCCAACAAAGTTGGGCAAGTAGAAAAAATATTAAGGGTGTATAAATGATCTTTTAGCAAATTAATTTAAATGTAAAAAGCTAACTACTCCAAGTAAAAGACTAAGATTTTCAAACTGGATAAAACAATAAAAACCAACTATCAGCTTTTAACAAGTGAAACATTTAAATATAAGTATGCATAAACTTTAAAAAGAATGGACAAGAATGTACAATGCAAATACTAACTCTCCCAATTCCCCCACCAAAAGCACTGTAGCTATATTGATTATAGTGAAGGTGTATAGACTTTGGAGCATGAAGTATTATTTAAAAAAAAAGAGGGAGTCTTCATAAAGATAGAGGAGTTAATGAAAAATGAAAATATCACAAGCGTAATCTCTATGTAGTCTATATCTTGCATTTATATCTGTAAAATAAACACTGAAAGAAGTAAAAGGTGAAAAATATGCATATCAATCAGATAAAGACTTTTTTCCCAGCTTAAGGTATTATTGACATAAAACATATATGTTTAAGCTATAAGATGGGATGATCTGATAAATGCATATGTTGTAAAATGATTACTACTATAGGGTTACTTAACACTTCATCCCCTCACGTAATTACCTTTTGTGTTGGGGGGAGGGTAATAACATCTAATTTCTACTTTCTTACCAACTTTCAAGTATATAATACAGTACAGTTAATTACAGTCAACCATGTTGTATGTTGGCTTTCTAGAACTTACTCATTTTAAAAGCTGAAGTTTGTACCCTTTGACAAACATCTCTCCATTTTTCCACTTCCCCACCCAGCCCCTGAAAATTACCATTCTACTCTATTTCTATGAGTTTGGGTTTTTTAGTTTTCACTTATAGGTGAGAACATACAATATTTGTCTTTCCCTAACTTTTTTACTTAGCATAATGTCTTCTAATATATATTTGTCTATGTGTTTACCTTATGTTTTACAACATTAAAATCATTTAGACTTTATTCTCTAACCATAGTAAAATTAAGCCAAAAATAAGTTTCAAAATAATAAGAAAATCATAAACTCCATGTAAATTAAAAAAACTAACTTCTAAATAATTCATGGATCAAAAAGAAATTAAAAAGAGATACTAAAAATATTTTACATTGAATATATGTAATAATGAAGATACATTTTAAGATTCATGGGGGACAGTTAAGTTAGTATTTAGATGAAATATATAGCCTTGATATTGTATATTAGAAAAGGAAAAAAAACGAAAATAAATGGGAGGAAATCAATAAAATAAAAGAGAAACAAAGGAAGAAAAAACAATAAAAATGAAGGTAGTTCTTTGAAAAAAATAAAACTGATGAATCCCTTGTAAGGTAGATCAAAAAAATAGAGAACAAAAATGACAAATATTAAGCATGGAAAGTTTATTATCACTACAGGAGTTACAATAGAAGAAGGAGGAGGAGGAGGAGAAGCAGAAAAAGAAGAGGATATTAACAGTTTCTTGGCAATAAATTTCACAACCTGTATAAAATGGATAAATTCCTTGAAAAACACTTCTTACAGAAATGAGAAAAGAAACAGAAAATCTAATAGTCTAATATCTAGTAATGATGTTTAATACTTGATTTAAAAAAACTTTTCAAAAAGAAAACAACTGGCTCAAATAGTTTCACCTGTGAATTCTTCTAAATTTTTAGGGTAAATATAACGTTAATCTCATAAGGGCTTTTCAGAGGATAGATATGGAGGGAAAAGTTTCCAGCTCTTTTTATGAGATCAGCATAAACTTATTACCAAAATTGAATGAGGACATTACAAATAAAGGAAAGCAATAGACCAATGTTTATTTAAAAATGCAAAACTCCAAAACAAAGTATTAGCAAATTAAATATAGTGATATATTAAATAATAATGTACCGTCATCAGACAGAGTTTATTCTAGGAATGCGAGGGTGGTTTATCATTGATAGTTTTATTTTTTTAATTTTTTATATGAGTAGAGTTGGCACACAGTGTTACATTAGTATCAGGCATACAAGATAATAAATCAACTTCTCTATATGTGATGCTATGCTCACTAAAAATATAGCTACTATCTGTCACCAATAACACTCCTTCAGTATCATTAACTATCTTCCCTATGCTGTACCTTTTGTTCCCATGAATTATTCAATTCATAACTGAAAGCATATATCTTCCACGGCCCTTTACCCATTTTGCCCATCCCCCACCTCCCTTCTGGCAACCATCACTTGGTGCTCTGTATTTATAGATCTGCTTCTGCTTCTTTTGGTTTATTCATTTATTTTTTTTCAATTTCCACATAGGAGTCAAATCATATGGTATTTGCCTTTCTCTGTGTGAGTTTTTTCATTAGCTAATATCCTGTAGGTCCATCTATGTTGTTGCAAATTGTACAACATTATCTTTTTATGGTTGAGTAATATTCCAGTGTATATGAGTGCTCATGCGTATACATAAACTATATCTTCCTTATCTATTTATCTATTAATGAACACTTAGGTTGCTTCCATATCTTAGATATTATAAATAATGCTACAATAAACATAAGGGTGTAAATATATTTTCAAATTAGTGTTTTCATTTTCTTTGGTTAAATACCTAGTAGCAGAATTATTGAATCATAAGGCATTTGTATTTTTAATTTTTTGAGGAATTTCCATACTATTTTCTACAGTAATTGCATCCATTTACATTCCTACTAACAGTGCATGAGGATTCTGTGTTCTCCACATCCTCATCAACATTTAGTATTTCCAGTGTTTTCATTTTGTCTATACCTGACAGACATAAGGTAATACCTCATTATAGTTTTCATTTGCATTTCCCTGATGACGAGTGATGTACAGCATCTTTTCATGTGTCTGTTGGTCATCCATGTGCCTTCTTTGGAAAAATCTTTATTCAAGTCTTTTGCCCATTTTGTAATCAGAATATTTAGGTTGTTTTGTTTTGTTTTGAGTTGTGTTACTTCTTTATATATTTTGAGTATTAACCCCTTATTGAATATATCATTTGCAAATATTTTCCCACAATCAGTAGTTTGCCTTTTCAATTTTGTTGGTTAACTTCATTGTGCAAAAACTTTTTGGTTGGTGTAGTCCCAATAGTTCATTTTTGCTTTTATTTCTCTTGGCTTAGGAGACATACCTAGAAAAATGTTACTATGGCTGATGTTACAGAAATTGCTACCTATGTCTCTTCTGCCATTTTTATGGTTTCAGGTCTCACATTTAGGTTGTTAATCTAATTTGAGTTTTTGTGTGTATGGTATTAGAAAATGGTCCAGTTTCATTCTTTTGCATACAGCTCTCCAGGTTTGCTAATAACATATGTAGAAGAGACTATATTTTCCCCATTGTATATCCTTGTGACCTTTGTTGACTATATAAACAAACATGGGTTTATTTCTAGGATCTCTATTCTGCTTCATTCATAGGTGCACCCCTTTTTGTGTCAGTACCATACTGTTTTGTTTTGTTTTGTTTTTAAGATTTTATTTATTTATTTGACAGAGAGAAACACAGCTAAAGAGGGAACACAAGCAAGGGGAGGGAGAGTAGGAGGAGCAGGCTTCCCTCAGAGCAGGGGACTGAGGGACTGACACAGGACTCATCCAGGGGCTACAGGATCATGACCTGAGCTGAAGACAGACGCTTAATAAATGAGCTACCCAGGCACCCAGTACCATACTGTTTTGATTACTACAGCTTCGTTTTGTATCTTGAAATCCAGATTTGTGATATCTCCAGCTTTGTTCTCTCTCAAGATTGCTTTGGCTAGTTGGGTTTTTTTGGTGTATGATTTCCTGCAAAATTTAGTGTTATTGTTTTAGTTCTATGAGAAATGCTGTTGGTGTTCTAATAAAGATTGCATTAAATCTGTAGATTATTTCAGGTAGTATGGATTTTTTAAATATTAACTCTTCCAATCCATAAGAATGAAATATCTCTCCATTCGCTTGTGTTGTCTTTAATTTCCTTCATCAATGTTTTACAGTTTTTTGAGTACAGTTCTTTCACCTTCTTGGTTAAATTTATTCCTATGTGTTTTGTTCTTTTTGGAGCAATTGTAAATGGAATTTCTCTCTTAATTTCTCTTTCTGCTACTTCATTATTACTGTATAGAAACACTGTTGATCTCTGTGTATTAATTTTGTATCCTGCAACTTGACTTAATTCATTTATTACTCCCAGTGCTTTCTTTGGTGGAGTGTCTAGGGTTTTCAATGTATAGTATCAAATCTTCTGCAAATAATGACCATTTAACTTTTTCTTTACCAATATTATGTCTCTTATTTCTTTTTTCTTTTTTGTTTAATTGTTGAGGCAAGGACTTCCAGTACTCTGTTAAATAAAAGTGTAGGTGTGGACATCCTTTTCTTGTCCCTTACCTTAGAGAAAAGAAGGGGGAGGGAGCCACCAGAAGTGATCCAATTGAAAGTAATACTCCAATACAAAAGTGTCCTCTGCTTGGGGACCAGGATCAACTTGGAGTCTGATGAAAAGCACTTAAAAAAACAAAGGGTCTTAGGGGCAACTGGTGGAATCGGGTGGCCACGGGCACAGACCTAAGCCCACAGTCCCAGGATGGCCACAGCTGGCACCCACACATGCCTGAGTGAACCTGGCGAGGACTCCAGTCTGTGGTTCCTGAGCCTGTGGCTTTCAGATGCTAGCACCACCACTCAGACTGGGCACATCCCCAACTGTGCCTGAGAGACTGGTACAAGTTCCTTCCAGAGGCCCCTCTGCCCACCCACAGCCTTCCACATGACATGCACAGCCACTGGGCCTGAGTGCACCCACCGTGTTTGTAAGCTCCAGACAGCAGTCTCCACCATAGCAGGCATACCCAAACGAGTATCACTCATGGTTTCTGTGGCACAGTGGTGCAGAGACAAGCAGGGGCCTTGGGTAACCATTGTGGTGGTGGCTGGGGATGTGCACCACCTGTGAGGGGTTATAGTGTTCAGGGGGCTTTGCAGACAGGGAGTCTGCATGTTCTGGGCCATCCAGAGGGGAGCAGACTGAGGCTTCTCTCTCAGACAGAGGTCTGGGTGCAGAGAGTTATGTTGCTCTGACTCTCTGAAAAGCCACAAAAAACCGCAAAAGAAGAAAAACCTCCAGAGAACAAAGGCCTGAAAAACCAGTTTCCATAGAGTCCAGCCACTTGATAGGGGGCAGGGCAACTCAGCCCAAGAAAGACAGACTGAAAAACAACACAGCAGGCTCCTCCCTCAGGAGGGAAGCCAAAGACAAAAACAAGAGTGGAGAGCCCACATATGGACCCACAAATCTATGGTCAAATCATCTTTGACAAAGCAGGAAAAAATATCCAGTGGAGAAAGGACAGTCTCTTCAATAAATGGTGCTGGGAAAATTGGACAGCTACATATAGAAGAATAAAACTAGACCATTCTCTTACACCACACACAAAGGCAAACTCGAAATGGATGAAAGACCTCAACGTGAGGCAGGAATCCATCAAAATCCTGGAAAAGAACATAGGCAGTAACCTCTTTGACATTGGCCACAGCAACTTCTCTCAAGACACGTCTCCAAAGGCAAAGGAGACAAAAGCGAAAATGAACTTCTGGGACTTCATCAAAATAAAAAGCTTCTGTACAGCAAAGGAAACAGTCAACAAAACAAAGAGGCAACCCACAGAATGGGAGAAGATATTTGCAAATGACACTACAGACAAAGGGCTGGTATCCAAGATCTATA